>WMED01001919.1:0-25717 GCA_019650415.1 Pipa parva
TTGCATTTTGGTGGCCCGGTACCGGGTCGCGACCCGGCATTTGGGAAACACTGGTCTATATGGTAGTGTGGTAGTCTAATACCAGTCAGCACTTTTGTGTAGATGAGTGTTTTTTGTGATCAGCTAAAAGGTAATCTGTTCTGAGTTTTCTATCTCTAGGCAGCTGATGTAGCCCCAAATAATTTGTGTTAAAAGAATGAGTAATGCTGCTAACATTTAGGGGGTAATTCAGGATAGTGCGAAGTGAGGTGCGTAGACTTCTCCTCACTTCGCACTGACTGACATGCGTTCGCTGATGTCCGAGCGCTTTAAAGGGATTCCAGTCTCGGTGAGGCGACTCTTTTGGTCTCTCCAAGACTGGAATCCCTTTAAAGTGCTCGGACATCAGCGAACGCATATCAGTCAGTGCGAAGTGAGGAGAAAAGACTATGCACCTCACTTTACACTATCGTGAATTCCCCCCTTAGTGGCCATGGCTTTACAGGCATTTCAGTGCTTGAACCTATTATGGTCTGATTTTTACCTAACTTGCTGGGTGCGCAAACTTTTTCCAACTAATAGTAACCTGGAAGTATAAAGTAGCTTTAGAGCACTTACCCATATGTATTTGTACACATTTTGTTGAAGCTTTGTTAAATTCCAGTGCAGTTATATTCAGGGGTTTTCTGATACACTTGGATCCACTTCTTGCCCTTATTTAAGAGACAGTGTATTTAATCTTCCACGATGTCCATTTGAGAATTCTGGGATTGATAAATGTTCTGGAACTGCTGCAATTACATTCATTGTCATTTATGTATAAACACAGAATGAGTTAAACTAATTATCCACATTGTGTTCAGGTTTATGATTTGCTGTGACAAATGTGAGGAGTGGTTCCATGGAGACTGTGTTGGCATTCCCGAGGCTCGGGGACGACTGTTGGAAAGAAATGGAGAGGATTACATATGCCCAAATTGTACCATTCAGCAGATGCAAGAGACAACTGACCCCAATCAGAAAGCTGAAGCTGGCCAGTATAATGCTGACCTTAGTGTTTCTGGGGCTGCGCAGCTGTTGGACAATAAAGGTATTAAAGGCAGGATTGAAAAAGCAGCCTACCCGACTGGAAAAAAGAAACTGAAGATATTTCACCCTGTAAGTATTTTTCTGATATTTCCCTTTATTTGGTATATCCATACATAATGCAGCACTTTAGAGAGTAACCGTTACAGTGGAGGATAGTCTTCCTGAGCAGCTGATCATATTGACATTACCATAGAGAGCATAACAGTACAGGGTTCCACAATAGATTTTCTTGCATCTCTATATATACTCTCTTCCCCTTTTCTCTATAGTTAAGTTACTGGAGAGATGAATATTTTTTGTTTTGTCCAGATTAAAGCATTTTGCAAGTTTCGCTGAACCTCGTCAGCTACTTGGTAATGGGAATTTTACTTTGTTAAAGCATTGAATGTTGTATTCCGACTTGTATGGGAAGTTTTAAAGAAAAATTTATTTTTGGAAAGGCATAGTTTTATATGGCTTCTGAATTTTTGTGGATTTTTATGCATTCAAAAGAGGCCAAAATGACTGTGTATATATAAAAAATAACTTAAAATTCAGCACATTTCCCATTGGTAACTTTAGAAACTGCACATCCGTTTAAATGCCAGGCTGAAGATGAGTAGTATTTAGTTAGCTTCTGTATTAACCAAAAAACGCCCAAATAGTACTGTGGCGGTGCACTAGAAAAATGGAGGATCTTGGTTCTTTAAAGGCAGTTAAAAGAATGTCTTGCATGCATTAGTCACCTATAGACTGAGAGTGAATTAAAGATGGTATCTTTCCCCTATATGAAAAGTCAACTCTAGCTGCCTCCTGACAGGTTACTTCCCTGTCCTCCCCATGTTTCATTTGTGGTTGGCTTGCCATTTAATAGTGTTTTTGGCAACAAATGTAGTTTATGTAACTTTTATTAACGGTAAAGGAAATGTTTTCACTTACCAGAACCATTTACTATACTGACTTATGTCAAAGCCTGTACATTTGTCTTTGCAAGATCTCTTTCACCTGTCAAACAGAGTTCTTGGATGCTTAGATACTCTGATAAATAAAAATAAGCTGTTTGTATTTCTTACCCGGGATAGCTCGTAAATCACAGGATCGGCTTTGTTAAAGTAATAGCTATCTTTATATAAACGAAGTGTGGAACATTTCTGTGCTTCTGAAATATCTCAAACATTCACCCGCTCTTTCTTAATGATGGTTTTTCATTCTTTGTTTTAGACATTAGTAACCAGTAACTATTCCTCATTCTTATCTACAGCGAATCAACAAAGTACACAAGGATATATTTCTACATAAATTTAACTAATTTAGTATAAAAAAAAGTAAATGACGTTTCATTATTTAAATAACTATACACAAATACTTCATAAAGCAGTGAGCTTTTACAGGTGCCTCTTGTTATGATCCTTTAAGTAGAGACTATACTGTCCCATCTGTGTTCTGAGTACTTGGAGCACTATTAATATTAGAGGAGCACTTTTATAATGAATATGACACTCTGCAATTCATGTAAAATGAACCTCCTTGTTGGTTTACTTGGCTCATTGTGTGGAGTGTCCTTCCTCGCTCTGAATTGTTTTAACCATTGTAAAGACTTCTCCTTTGAAATGATGTACTTTTAAAAATTAGTCTGATTTAATGTAAGTGTTCCCTTTAACGGGGCAGATACAATCTCACACATCCCTACAGATATAGGTCAGCCTTTATATGATTGCTTTTATTGATAATGGTCCCACAAGTTCACTTTAAAGAATAAATATAAGTCCAAAGTGTCAGGAATATTAGAATGCGTGCTTGCAATTGGCAACTTGTATAGTAATGTTAGTCTCCCAGACTTCAGTCTACATATGATTGGTTATAGAAAGCATTTATTTCATGTTTACATTTACAGGTGTCCGAAACTGTTCAGGTATCCGAACCTACAGCCATGTCAAAGCCTCCAGAGGTATTGCAGGCTCCTGAGGTAGCCAAATGCATTGGACCTGGTTGTACAAATCTTGCGCTTCCTGATTCTGTGTATTGCAGCCATGACTGCATTCTCAAACATGCTGCGGCCACAATGAAATCTCTTAGCGTGGCCAAAGAAAGCAAAGCCAAAGAGAAGGTGAAGGTAAAAATGGAGAAGAAATCCCCACCCAAGTTTCAAGTAAGTGGGTTTTGATCACAACTGTACTCTACTATTCTAAAAATTTAAAGGTCAAACTTTTCTGGAAATTTTATTCCAAAAATATTGTTTCTGATGTTTTTTTTTAATATTTTCGCTGTCCTTCTAGTGTGTTTAAATTGTTGTATTCTGTTTCCTTTATGTCAAAAAAAGAGAGAGTTGGAGCATTTCGAAATTATTTTATTTTTGCAATATTTTCTCTAGAATAAAAGCAAAATTGCTCACCTCTAGCGCTAAATGCTGTGCTTGAACCTATTGATAGAATGAATCCATTTGGTTTAGGGAGTGGAAGGAGTAAAATTCCAGTTACAGAATCTCTAGTTAGAGGACAGCTGGCTCAAGAAAATTAAAACTGATATCTGTGGTCATTTATTCTTATTCAGAACTTGTATTTAAAAAAAAAACACTTGGAAGTTTAATTTTCTTCCACCCCCCCTTCTGGGGTACTTAATGCAAATTGAACTGGGGGTGGTGTCTTTAACAGTAAAAACAAAATTCTGGCCCATTCACTTCCCAGTACACAGGATCCAGCAAACCCCCCCAACCAATACTCGACTGTATTGCCATTAGCGAGACATTCCCATTTCAGGTGGTGGGGGAGGTTAATGTCCCCTGAAACATTGTGATTTTGTGCACTCCGTAATAAACAGGGATGTTCCTGTAACCGCCATACAGTCAAGCGGTGTGTATCAGAAGTATACAAAATGGCTGCAACCAGCAGAGAGGAACAGATGTAAAGCAAATACAAATCAAGGATTTTTAAAATGACATTATTACAAACTTTGCGGGATAACATTGTAGTAATAAATGCAGCCTATCTTGTAAGTGTAACCAAAGAATGCTGAGAATTTCCCAGAATAATCACTAGCAATGAGATTCTGGCCATTAGGACATAAGATTTTATCTGTACCTTTCCTACTGTCCAGGGCTTATTTTGCATGTGTGCATTTTCTTAAAATCTTCATCTTTTATGTGTCATGGGTTTGGAGTGCTTGTTTTTGGCTTAACCACTTGCAGTACTTTTTATTATAGCATTTATTTTTCGGGACTAATTTTCCAGTAGACTGCAGTTTTACTATGCATGGCTTCTTGGCAGTTAGAACTGCTGTGTACTGCGGTTTGTATATTACATTCACACAGTGTGTGTACTGATGTCACCTGGCTTGTTTGCTATAAAAGTGAAAACTCTATGCAGTTTAACATATCAAGGGACTGTGTTTTCCATACAGCAGTCTTCAGCTAGAACTTTACCCTACTTTAACAATTAACTTTAGTAAATCTGTCAATTAATCTCTAAATAAAGTTAAGTTTTATTGTTTGTTTTAAGCATTACACAGTTTTGTTTGTCGTTGTTACAAAATAGACAGGCTACATATGTCCTTGTAGAATTTCTCTGTTGTGTTTTGCCTTGCATTCGATTGCACAGCAAATTTCCCTTGAGCCTTATGGCTCTGTACTCACCCAGAAGCTTTGTTGCTGAGCAACGTGTAAACCTGACAAGTGGATGCTTGGTTTGTTTGTGTTCTGCGGGGCAGTGTGTGTGTTCTGCGGGGCAGTGTGTGTGTGTGTGTACTATGCCTTAAGGCTTAATTGTTAACTTGCACATACACGCATCTATAAATCTTGGCTATTCTTATAGAACTCAGAATGAGCCTTGCTTTAACTAGAGAACAGAGGCGTTTTAGATTGCTGCTAACCTGCATCCTTTCATCTAATTTAGGCTGCTGCTAAGCCACCACTGTCCCCAAAGGAGCCATCTCCAGAGAAGAAAGAAGCTGTGATGAAAAAGGTTATGGTTATGATCCCGAGGGTGGAGACAGATGTAGCCAGTGAGATGACTGATGTCAGCAGCAGCAGTGCACCTTCCTGGGAGAGTGACCATAATTACATTGCAGCAAAGCCAGAAAAGACTGCTGTCATTTCCTCTACACTATTTTACAAATGTATGTATCTCCTTAGGGATATTGTCAATAATACCCCACAATGGATGTGGCTTCACACATTTTATCTTTTTTTTTTTTTATTACAACTTTGCAATTTAATTCTCCTAATGGTAGTTTTTAGACCAAGTTGCTCAATGTTTTTACTTTAACTATTAGTTTAATACAGGCATTTTTTTTTAACGGATGCGTTGCTTTGCGACTTCCTGCACCTTTCTAAATGGTAAGTATTGTTCAGCAGTAGTTTGGCTGCATCAGCTACCCTCCAGAGCCCTGATATTAGCTGTGGTTTCCATGTGATCCCTTCCTGCTGGGTGTGACCATGTCCCTTGCATTCATTCCTGCTAACTAACATACCTGTATGAGTAAAAGATCAAAGCTAGCATCCTCTCTACCAGGCACTACATATCTGAATCCAGGCCTGAATTAACAGCAACTCCAGATTTTCTTTTGCGCTGGGACATTCTCATTTTTAAACCCAATTTTAGTATATTGGAATTTTTATTTACAAAAAAGAAAACTCACCCGAGCATATTTTACTTGACTGAGAATACGCTGTTTGGTCTTTTATAATTTAGCATGTGCCAAAAGGACTTGGGGGTAAGTAAAAATTCAGTAACCTCCCATTGTTTGGGAAACAAATGCCCATTTGTTCTTAGATTTTATTCTGCAACCTTTGTACTAATCTGCCCTTTGATGTGATGCTGTTTTTTCTTCTTCTCATAACTGCTATCTAAAAGCAAATGGACATGTGTTTATGCTTCTCGGATTTATTTATTTGTTTTCCCGTTGCTACTAAGGGAGCATATGTGCTCGTCCTTAAACCCAAGTAGGTAGACTTGAAAGGCCTGATAGAATGTTTGTTTTTTCCCCCCCTTATTTACTTTCATTGATAATCTGTGTTCGGTCGTGCCTGCAACTCATACTTTATACAGAGTGACTTGAAAAAGCAGTCCTTTTTATGTTTGAATAGTCAGTAAGTGATACCTTAAGTAGGGAGGTCCTGGAGAAGATAGTTTGCCTTGGCCCCACTTTTTTGTTTTTCATCTTTAATTTGTTTTGAGGCAGCCTTTGAAATTATTCTACTTAATCCTTCACACTTAATTGAAAAATACTAGCAATTGCAATGTTTACCTAACATGGTTTGCATGAAGATCTTTCTAGAACAGCAGAAACTTCTCTTAAGGTAAGTGTTACTGTAAAGTCCCACTGTACGTAAATGATTGTCACTGTTCCTTAATAAGTAAAAAATAAAAACTGTGAAATTTAGCTTGTATGAATGCAGATACATTATTCCTTTGGCTATCAACTTTGTTTTGGGAGGTAAAAAATGTGTATATATGAATGCGCACCACATTTCGCCATCATATTCTTTATGGAGATGCTGCTGTGGTCTTTCCTTTGCTGCCTTATCCTGGAATCCTGTTCTACTGACCGGCTTACAGCTTCTGCTGCATTTTAGCAGTCACACTTGCCCGTTATATTCTGTCACAGCTATGAGTTCCTCGCCCATTATTAAGTGTCATCCAGGCTGTTGAGAGATATTGGGGTGCCATGTTTGCCTCCAACCTCTCTGTTCTATTATTAGAGATGGCGACATTGCTAATCTTTTTAACCAAATGAACAAACCTTCTCCTACATTTGTTCTGATTTAGTATTTTTACATTTACACTTTATCACTACATTAAGAAGATGTACACTTCCCAAAATCAACACAGCAGCAGCAAATTAATAAACTCCTTGGTTAATTGTCTGTAGGACATAAACATGAAGCTGAGTAAAACCCTTTCTTTTTATGTCCTGTAAATATTACCAGATAATGTCTAGAAACGAAAACCATTTTCCACAGCGCAGTAAAGAATCGGGAGAAATATTGGCATTTCCTACAAAAAATACTCAGTGAATACTTAACATTTTTTTGTGGTTGGCAGGATTAGCTAAATATGCTTCAGTATAACACACGGTTCTCCGTCGTCTGGATAAGGTTTGGTTCCTATTTCCTGCTATTTTTCTAATATGGGGTCAACTATAGGAAGGTTGAGTAGAGTATCCTTGGGTTGGTGCATTGTAAGACTAGGGCATCGGAAATTTTGGCAATTAGGACTCACCCTCAGATTAGATGCTGACCGTAAGGGCATCAAGATTGAACTAATCCATAGGCAGCAAAAGCCTAATCTGTCCTTGTGAACCATAAGCACTCCCATGGTTGCAAGGGGTAGTAGTCCCTTTTTACAGAACCTGCTGTTAAACTAACGTTAATGGAAAGGACAGACTGCCTCTAAAATCGCAAGACTTACAGTATCTGAAGGACAAATGGTGGCTTTCCCTTCAGCTCTTAGTCAAAATCTACAGCCCACATTTCCTTTCCATGATGCTGCTGTTGTGGCCACAACCAATGTCTCCACTGCCAAATGCCGATGGAAAGGACTTGGAAGAGTAAAGAAGGGATAATTTTCTTCATTTCTGTATTACAAGTGTTTACAGCCCAGACCATATCTTTGTGGGAAAATCAGAAGACATTGGAAGGTAAAGGTTTGTCATTAGCCTATACTGAGCAGCAGTTTCATTCAGTACATGTCAAATACGGCATTGCTTTATGCAGTATAAAATCTCTGGGTTTGTGTCACATAGTTCAAAGGTAAAATATTCTGGTGTCATCTGATTACTATATCGCCCCCATTTATAGGAAGCAATAAATCAAAAACTTACCAGATGACCTGAATGGTGGTTATGACAAAGGTTACTTAAATGTTTGTACTTAATGGAATCCTATGATAATTCGCATCCTGGGGGCGGCAACATGAGATTTTAGAAGGGATTTGGGAGAGTTTTTTACGTAAAGCGGAACAGCACCAGTCTCGCTGTGTTCTGGGGGGGTGATATGTCCAGTGTCAGCAGGAAGTAGCAAAATCAAGTAATATTACCCAGTGACCCACAATGTGTCTGGGGACCATACTACCTTTAGCATGGCATCCCTCTTAGGAACCATTCATATTGTAAATATTTTGTAGCATGGTCAGATCAGGGGTGCATGTTTTACTTAAAGGATTGCCTTCAGAATGAGGTGGAGGTGCAGTGTGCATGATCAACTGATCAGCATTTAAACAGTGGGTTCAAATGTTTTCATCACTGCTGTTCTGCCTAAGCTCATAAGTAATATATTGAAGTGAAAAGATTTACACACATTTATAGTTTAATTTTTCCCTCTTTATAAAGATAGTAATCTGACCTTATTGCAAAGAAATCTGTGCTGAGAATGGGGCCTTGCATAGTTGCTTTATTTTCAAATGTGTTAATATGTAGGTGGATAGTTCATTCTATATAGTCTACAGTTAAAGGTTACAGTATATTCATGGAAATATTGGGTAGCGTTTTGGGGGTTATTCACTAAAGTCTTAATTGTTGCATATAGATGTGTATTTGCCAGCTAAAGACAGTCGCAATAGACTGCTACTGTTGCAGTCGCATCTCTATAATGAGAATATTGTTGCAGATTTGCTATGGGAATTCGCTGTTTGAGAATTCGACAGTCGAATTCTCACTTTAGTGAATAACTCCCTTTATGTGTAGAGAGATTTTCCTATAGCTTGTCCGTAGGGCACAATTAAATGTTGAACAGTCATTGCCCCTCTCTCCTTTAAAGAACTGGTAACATTAAAAAGCACTTTATCTGGGGCATGTGTACCCACAGCCAGGGTTGCCAGCTTTCCACTTAGCCTTTTACATGGTAAACATGAATGGAGTGAGAGCTCTACAAACAAAACCATTTAAAGTGGTAATAACCTTACTTTCTGGCTGTCCTATATAATGTAGTGAATATTGTGTATACTAAAAAATATTTTCAATTCCCTGGTGTTACTATCTCTTAAAAAAAAAAAAAAAAAAAAAAAAAAAAAAAAAAGTGAGTCAGTTTACCAATTCTCCCATACACCGCGATGAATTGCATAACGATACAATTCTCAAGACAATAAGAATGAGAAACTGTGTCTGCTTCCCCTGAACTAAGAAGACTAAATGTGTCACAGGCCCTTGGAGGTCCCATCAGTCTCACAAAGGCAGCACGTCTCTAGAGCTGTTAGTGCTCCAAGCAGTAAGAAGCAGCGATACTGTGATCTACATGTTCTGATGCAGAAATGGGGTTGGGCTATAATAGCACTTTTAAGGATTATGCTTGTTTATGTAAGCATTATTGAACTTCAGTGGAGTTAACCAGATGCAGGCAAGCTTTAGAACGCTTGTTTTCATCCATGTTTCTTTTAGTTTTTCAAGTGCATCTGCCTTTGTACACCCATTATTTATGGGAGTAGAAATCAAACTATAGATTTGTTTTTACTCTACTCATTTTTAGCTTTTAATGGCAGACATACTCTGCAGCAATTGATTGAGAACATTTTATTATTTACATCAGTGCAATTTGTTCTAAGCTATTTAACCACCAGTATGTCCAGAGTCTGTAGTGAAAGCCCACTCAGAATAGGGAAATGGTTTCCATACAGAAGGTGTCATTTATTCACAGTGATGCAAGGCAACCAATACAGAGCTGTATCGTACCAGCCAGACAAATATACCATCCTGGTGCCTTAAGTGGTTGGTAACCATCCTGCTCTTGAAGTGTAATACCTTTTTAAAATAAGGTTGTCCAATTAAACCATTAATACCCCCGCCTTTTTTTTTTCCAGAAAAATATTTCCCATTATGTTTAAAATAATACATTTTGATGCTGCAACCATGAACCCTATGACTTTAACAAAACTATGCCCCCTGGTGGCTAATTTGTCTTGTAAGTGCATGGTTTAGTTTTAAGGCTAAAACACTCTGAGTATCTCACAACATTGGATGTCTCGTGTTGTTTTGGAAATTCAGTTAGTTTGCATATTATTGGTATTCTTTATCTCCTATAATACAGCATTGAGCCTGTTGAGGTAGCCACTTTGGAGTTATTATAAAACATTCAACATTTCTAGTAAGATAATTCCATAATTCTACTAGGTATTAATGCCCCTGCTTAACATTTAGTAAATGTCTTTAAGAGTTTGGTAATTTTGTGCATTTACAAAAGTAAAGAAATGCACAGGGCGTATCCCCATCTGCTGTTCTTTCACCAGTCAGTATATAACTATGTTTAAAGTAGAGTTTTCAGAATGGACTTCAAATGTGAGGGTAGAAGCTTTCTTTGAAAAAACAGCTCTCTGACACATTGTATATAGTAAGCCAAGTTTATTCTTGCACTTCCAAGAATCTCCGCTTAAGCAACGCTTTACACAAGTTCAACCCCCCTTTATAGTAGGCAATCCCCTTGAATATCTATATTAAGCCTAAAACTAGAAATGATTTAAGGCTTACTGCCAGCCTGCACTCTTCCAAAATCTGCTGTCCGATCCAAGTGACAAGTAATTTTCCCCTATTCATATACTTGGCCGGGGCATATTCTAATAAGTGAGTAGCTATGAACAGTACCAGCAACTCAGAAATAATGTAAGTTTATATATAGCCTAGACCAGAGATGGCAAACCTATGGCATGCGTGCCAGAGAGGGCACGCAGAGCCCTCGCCAAACCTGCCTTCATTACAGGCCGCTGACACAATCTGTGGCCTGCACTGAAGGAGTGCACGCTTGCAGGGGAGCTCTTCTCCCCTGACATGTGCGCGCTTCTCCCCCGACGCAGGTGTGATGACGTCACTCATCAGTGCTGGCACTTTGGGGGACATGATGGTGGGTGACGTCACCTTTTTTGGCACTCTGTTCCAAAGAGGTTCGCCACCCCTGGCCTAGACAACATAAAACCATCCTTAACTGCAGTTAAAAAAAAAAAAAAATGGCTAATGTCAAGGTGTCTTTAAGTGGCTTATTTGCTACCCACATGGGTTGCTTTGGGGTAGTGAATTTGAGCAGTGTTTGCTGCATTGACCAAAATAACTGATTGTAATCAGTTTGGCCGTACATGGACAGCCACACGAGTTCTACAGGTGAACAAACACTTGGTGTGCAACCAGTTGATGGTTTGGGTGGGGTTCAGTGTGCTGTTCTTATGAAAGTGTAAGGTGACCTACTTAAAATACAAGCAATATAGTAGTTACCCATGTAAACCAAATTCTATTGAGTTTAGCTAAGCCTATTGCAGCCTATGTTCTCTACTTAAACCCACTGATCTCCAGATTACCATGAGTCCCACTTACATTTTCAGCAATTATTACAGTTTAAAAGTCTCAACACTTTAGCACAGTGGTTCACAGAGATCATTTACAATGTCACACCCTGGCCAATCAGGCATACAGTTTAATGTCCCTGGCACATGTGTCCAAACACTTTTAATTAGGGCAGTTTAGTCAGAAGCCAGTTACCCTATATGGAAGGAAACCATGCAAACAAGTGGACAACATACCCACATTGCAGCTATGAGTTACTCTACTGCTCGCGTGCATTTATCGGTCATCCTATCCAGTGGGAGGAGTGGTGCAGCCAGTGAACTCTTGGGCAATGCTGTGTAGGCCTTGTTCACTACAACATCCCCGCAGACCAGAAGATGGACCATCTTCTGCAATTCCATAAAGGATATGAGGCAAAGTCTGCACTAAAGATCTTGGCAATGCAGCTTTTATCCAATACATTAATGAATAGGACAGCTTCATGGAAACTAGAGGTTTCCTAAAATTTCTTCTTCACTCAGTGTTTGCAGGCTGGTGCCGTGGACAGTCATTTTGTTGCCAACTTTCTATACCAGTCGCCAATTACTTAATAGGATACAGTTTCACAAAACCCCACTTGTTAATAATTCCAAGTAATTGGTTATATAGGCTGAAGCAATGTGCCACAATACCTTTGTCCTATATTTTAAAAGTCCATTGGTTTAATTTTCCTGCTTCATTTAGCCTTTTTCTCTCCCATTCTGTTGATATTCAGTCAGGCCTCATTAGCAGTTCTGTTTATATCATCTATAGAAGCTCCAGCCTTTCCGATAAAAGCAATTGTTCTTGCCTGCCTTTTGTTGTCGGTTAACTCACAACCACAATGAGTCATTTTAAAGAAGCCCTGACTACAATGTTATCTGAAATGTGACTTTTTTTTTTTTTTTTTTTTTGCCTTAGACATTAATTTATTTGGTTGGCAGTAGAATGTTTTATATCCCCTAATTTCACAAAATAGACATGACTTGGGTCAGCTGTCTTCACCAGCACATAATTCTTGATAAAGTCTGCTAAACTTTGGGCGAGCTTTGATCTTTTGCATTTTGACTATTTCTGTAAACAAACAGATTGGGTCAGCCTTGTGGTTCATAATAAATCTGGACACTTCTGCCTTCCAAGAGCAGTTGTTTAAAAGAACCATCATGCCAGTTGGGTTTCACAGCTGAGTAGGTTAGTGGTGATTACACAAAACTAATTAAAGAGGGTAATTCACACAGATTGGGGACCAGTTTGGTCTATATTGTGTGACCACAACTATGTGTAGATGACCATAAAACCTAACTTGATAAGTTCTGATATAAAAGAGAAGTACTCTTCCTCGCCAAATATGAAAAGACTACAGTATAAGCACTGGGAGAAAGGAAATCGAAAACATGAGTTTGTATTGTGACAATTTTATACATCTTAAAATCCTAGCAAAACAGAGGCATACATTCTTTTAGGGGGATGGATTTTGTAATGAATCCAGCCCGACACAAAGCAAACACTGAATTTTATATTAAATGCAATTTGGTGAAGAATTGAAAAAAAACTGCACAATCCATTCCACATTTGTAACAATAGTGGTCATTGGTCTTTGCCATTTTTTGTGCTTATATTGGCTAAGGGAGACTTTGTAACGGGCTTGATATGCTATTTATAATTGGGCTTCAATGGTCCTTGAGATGATATAAACTTGACACCCATAGAAAAGACATTTATTTAACAGTCAAGCTGATCAGTGATCCAAGGTTAACCTGGATGCCTGCAAAGACAAGTTACAAAGTCCACAAGTGCACAAATACTATTGTAGTTACTGCCTCTTCTAAGAGAGGTGGCTAAAGCAGTGAATGGGTGGGCAATGCAGTTTGGAATCCAGTGTCCTGCATAATCACAGTGGATGGAACCATCCAGCAGATTAGACTGTAAAATAACAGTTTGTCAGTCTAATTGTGATGTTTTCAACAAAAGATCACCCTTCTTATATTCCTTCTTTCCACCAGTTTGGATTTAGTCTCCAGTTAATCACATTAATGAAAAGTCTTCAAATTAAACAGTCCAGCAATCTCCAAAAATTCTTATTTGGATTCCCATGGCAGTTATTCAAACACAGCGCAGAAGATACATTCCTGAATTGTAATGCTTCCTGTCTGTTTTTATCCTTTACTTGATGGCATTTATATTGTTAAACAGACTTCACCCAGACCCATTGGTTTCTGCGGTGCGTTATATAATACATATACAGGAAGTGTTTCTGAACGCCCAATTTTTAAATCTATATGATTAAATGAGCTTTATAGACGCAATTTAGATTTCTTTGGGGGGGAGAGAAAAAAGATAGTAACCGTGAATGCGTTTGGGGCATTTCCATTACTTCTGTTTTACAGGCCTTTTAAAGTTTACAAGAGCTAAGTGAGACTGCAGCTTTCTAATCATATTTTCATTATTTCTAGTTAAGTCTCCTCTTACTTGACCAGGAATGGCTTTGGTACAAGGGAATATAAATTCTCAAACCACCTGAAAATAATGATATAGTTGTCAAATACTGCAACAGAAACACATGGTTAGTAACTGAAGATGACTTCCATTTTCCTTTTGAGCTAAATAAATGGATGTCGGCCATGTTTGGTGAGAGTGTAATGGATAATCTGTCTTCTACATAGAAGAAGGTAGAACCCCACATTAGGACATTCTGTCCTTTAAGTCTTTGGTTCTCCATATGGAGGCACATGTTGACTTTGGTAGACTTCAAATCACCATAATAGCCTACATGATCTTATTCCTAAAGAAATTACAGATTTTTTTTATTTATTTATTCACTTTTGTAGATTAGTTTAAAGACCTGGTGTCCCCCTTTTTCAGATCTTTAAAGCAAAATGTTCTCATTATGTTAAGAAAATAGGTTTTCTACTGACTGATCACAAATCTGGTTTGATATCAGTGTTTAGTGACCATTAAAGGTTGAACTGGGATTTCTCTTGTCGCAGGCAATTTTCATACTAGTATACATATATGTTCTTTAAAAGACGAGTCACGCCAAAATCATTCCCACTTGCATTGGCAGTTATTTAAAGGGTACACTTGTAAAAGGAGCAATAACAGAACTCGCCACGTCCCATTGGTTTCTATGGTGCTTTAAGATATTACATATATTGGAAGTGTACCCTAAACCCTGATTTTTAAAGATAAATATTTTAATTTAGAATATTTGGAAGCTCAGGCTGAATATTTAGCAACTCTAAATGCATTTTAGACCTTTTCATTTGTCATTTTAACGATTAGCTCTTTTTATTGCCTCCATAATTACATTATACTTAATACAATGTGTTGGTGAATATTACCAATTACAGAGAACAAGGTGCATAAATCCTCATTTAAAAATAATTACATATTTAAGATTTTTTTTTTTTTTTACATTTCATTGTACTAGAGCAATTATTTAAAAAAATTTAAATGACTATATAGACTGGAAATGCATGGGAATTGTGGGATGTATTCCTAGTCGTCTGACATCTATCCTAATGTATATACACACTAAGGCTGGGTTCACATGAGCATATGATGCGCAGCGCATCATACACTCGTGTGAAGGGGAAAAAAATACGCCGAGTGTAATTTTCTATTGTGCTTACCAGCAACAGTGTGAGCGCTCCCTCGGCATTCACATCACTTCCTGGGTTGCATATTGAGCATGGCATATATATGCTGGCCAAAATGCGACACACAGCGTTCCGTACCCAGCATATGCGTCTCATACGCTCATGTGTCCAGAACTAGGTAAGTATCGTCGGCTTTCATTAAGTCGTTTTTTTTTTTTTTTTACGCGAGTTTATGATGCACTGCGCATCATATGTTCGTACGAACCCAGCCTAAATCTTTCCCTTTTTAAATAACCTGTTTCATTCATTGTGCATCTACACCATTCAGAGTACGGACAATTGCAAGAGCACAATAGCCTCTAATGTAGCGGTTCTCAACCTTTTTGAGCCGTGACCCCCAGTGCTGATGTCACGGCACATCACGTGATGACGTTCGGCCGGAACGTCATAATAACACATGTCACATGATGACGTTCGAGCGAAACATCATCACGCAGGAACCCTTATAAAAAGGGAACTGCGAGCGCTTCCGGGCTCCACAGCGGTTCTTGACCCCCATGAGATGGTCGTGCGGCCCCCGCCAGGGTCGCGACCCACAGGTTGAGAACCGCTGCTCTAGTGGTTTCAGTGTTTAAAGTAAATCCTTGTTTTCATACTAATCTAAGTCTTTGTATTTTGCAAACAGTGTATCTTTCATACTTTTCCTGTACTTACCTATTGACCTTGTTAACTCATAGTACTGAATGATACTGATTGATACACATTGTTCTTTTTGGAGCCTGGGAATGTTACACAAAGAAAGGAGTATATATCGCAGAGCTCTGGGGGTCCTATTCATAGAATGTTACGCCACGAAAGGAGTATATATCTCAGAGCTCTGGGGGTCCTATTCATAGAATGTTATGCTACGAAAGGAGTATATATCGCAGAGCTCTGGGGGTCCTATTCATATAATGTTATGCTACGAAAGGGAGTATCTATTCACATTTGTGGGCAGTTTCTCCTGGACACCATGTTAGAGTAGAAGTAAAATATCAACTCCTAATAAAACAGTTGAACGTCTGCTGACCAATACTGCATGACCATGTCACGCAGATATTTATGATTTTAACACTACTCATTTGTGATCCACTTTAGACAGAATGTTTAGGTTATCTGAGAATTGCATCTGGGTAGATGCAGACAATTATGTAAACCTAAATGGAATTCTTTCATTTCAGAGCTTACAAAATTCACTGAAAAATAGTTTATGCAAAGATGTTTTGAAGCAGGAAATGGACCAACAATTAACATGGATTTAAGTACATTAATACTTGTTAGTCCTTTAGGTTAAGTTCACACTAGCGTATTGTGCACAGTGTATTTATAAAAAAAAAAAAAAAATTCTCCAGCAAAAATACACTGAGAAAAAACGCCAGAGAAAATCCGTAGAGAACATGCTAACGGAAGCAAAGTGTTCTCACTAGCGTATCATTCGCAGCGTATTACGCTAGAACGCTTCCTGCTCTATTTCTTTGGATGCACAGAACCCAGCGCATTTTATGTGACTACATTAGTTTCAATAGGAATTTAACAATTGCGATCAAATACGCGACATTTTGTAATCACAAAAAAGGCTGGGGGAAAAACGCCTCATTTGAAACTACCTTTAGGTCTTGATTTCAAAACTATAGTTAAATCTCTTCTTTCTCCCCAAGGTTAAACTACTTTACACAATATTATAAACCATGTGGCGACACTAGGCCCTAGAAATTAAAATAACTAGATCAATATTTAAATACTTCTGTACTGCAGAAGCTTTTGCTGTGTATATAGACTCATCCAAGTCATTTTTAATGATTAAAGTTATCCATTTAACTTGCCTAGTTTTTAGTTTTGTGAGCCGGGACAGGTGTACTATTGTCTAAAAAAGGATAATCACTTGCCTAAGGCTAGGTTCACACTAGTATATTGTGTGCAGCGGATTTAAAAAAAAAAATTCTCCCTTGAAAATATGCTGAGAAAAAGCGCCAAAGAAAATCCAGGGAACAACGCTAATGGAAGAAAAGTGTTCTCACTAGCATATCGTGCGCAACGGTATTACGCTGAACGCTACGTGCTCTATTTATTTGGACGCAAAGAACGCAGCGTATTTTATGTGACTACATTAGTTTCAATGGGAATTTTTAACAATTGCGATCACACACAGCGTAAAAACGTGCTGCATTTACAAACGCGTGACATTTTGTAGTAGCAAAAAAGGCAGGGAGAAAACGCCTGTGAAAATTCGCAGATAAAGAAAAATCCTTTTCAAATCAGGAATGGACTGAACTAAATCCAAGTGAAAGTAGGAGACGTGAGAGGACATTTTTCTGTGTTGTCGATATTTGATTAGCAGCTACTGAAAGGACAATACAGGAAAATGTCCTCTCATGTCTCCTACTTTCACTTGGATTTAGTTCAGTCCATTGCTGATTTGAAAAGGATTTTTCTTTATCTGCGACTTTTCACAGGCGTTTTCTCCCTGCCTTTTTTGCTACTTCAAAATGTCACGTGTTTGTAAATGCAGCACGTTTTTACGCTGTGTGTGATCGCAATTGTTAAAAATTCCCATTGAAACTAATGTAGTCACATAAAATACGCTGCGTTCTTTGCGCCCAAATAAATAGAGCAGGTAGCGTTCAGCGTAATACCGTTGCGCACGATATGCTAGTGAGAACACTTTTCTTCCATTAGCGTTGTTCCCTGGATTTTCTCTGGCGCTTTTTCTCAGCATATTTTCAAGGGATAATTTTTTTTTTTTAAATCCGCTGCACACAATATGCTAGTGTGAACCTAGCCTTAGGCAAGTGATTATCCTTTTTCAGACAATAGTACACCTGTCCCGGCTCACAAAACTAAAAACTAGGCAAGTTAAATGGATAACTTTAATCATTAAAAATGACTTGGATGAGTCTATATACACAGCAAAAGCTTCTGCAGTACAGAAGTATTTAAATATTAATCTAGTTATTTTAATTTCTAGGGCCTAGTGTCGCCACATGGTTTGTAATATTGTGTAAAGCAGTTTAACTTTGGGGAGAAAGAAGAGATTTAACTATAGTTTTGAAATCGAGACCTAAAGGTGGTTTCAAATGAGAACAACACCTGGGGAAACAAGAAAATTTAGAGCAAAAACTTTATTTTGATTACATTCCCAGCTCTTCTGACTCATTAGATTGTGACTGAAGAGTGGAAGAGAGAAGTGCAAGATAGACTCTCCAAAAGGAAAAGGGATTGTCTGCAAATTGGCCATGTTTTACATGGGGAACCCTGTGAATGACAGCCCTACCATGGCAATGGCACAGAGAGAACTGTCAGATTTTCTGCTCCTCATAAGTAAAGGGAAGGTTCAAGTCTAATTAAGGTGAAATTTATTAAACTCAAAAGGCCAATTTTAAGTTTATCCCTTATAGAAACTTTTTTGATGGAAAGGTAGCCATACTTTACATTAGTAGTATATTAGTCCAATAGAAAAACTCTATCGAAAAGATTCAGTCGGAACAAAAATCAACTGAAAAATATCAATAAAAAAAAAATTTACCAATCAAGCAGCCGAGATCTACAGGGGATAAACTTTGGCCTTTTCGAGTTTAATAAATTTCACCTGGTAGGGAGAGTTCAGGCGATGCTCCTAATAAAAGATATGTAATGTAGCTACTCCAGGAGGAAAGAGACTGTCTATAACTTTAACTGTCGTTTTCTTGGTGAGCCCTTTGATACCCTACCCACTGAGAATGCAGAGAAGGGGGGGAACTATTACCTGGAATGTCATGTTGTTACTTATTTTCATGAATAAATCCTATCTTGATGCGTACAAACCCCGTTTGTGTGTGTGTGTAACAATAAATATTTGTATGTTTCTACATGGTAGGATCTAGGTGGTTCTTACTATAGAAGCACTGCACTACCCTGTATTGCAGCATTGAGTATACAGTTAATTTATCCATGTCTGAAAACATTCGCTGTCCAATTTAATTTATAATCGTCACAGATTCTCAAACCTTGTCCACTTGACTGGCAGTTCATGTTTTGTTGACATCTGCACAGACCCACAGTTAGTTCTGCTGAAATTTCCCATACATTTAATGACCCCATCATCCATCCTTAAAACATAAAATGGCTAGAAGACTTGGTTTTAGAAAAGTTGCTATAGATAGCCAGTTATCTTTTATACCCAAATTAAAAGTTTAATGTTTTGGGGGGAGGGGGAGTTAAAACGCCCCATAAATGCAGCCAACTGTGGCCTACCAATTTCAAGGTGGCTGATAATTTCTAGGTACGGTTTAGTCTCCAAAGGTATTGACTGCAGTAAAATTCATCTGAAAATGACACATGGCGTTTTGTCACCGTTGGTCCTTATAAATCAACAAGCAATTTTTAAGTTTTTTATACAAGTGGTGAAATGTCTAACATTTAATCGCCCATACAAATCTTTTCGATACACGTCTGTCTTCCAATGAGAGAGTCTTTTTATATGAGGATGAGCAAACAAACTGAAATTGTCTGTTACTTTCAAGTCCATCTTGTTGTAAAACTGTTCACTTAACCTTTTACATTTTGCGTTTGTTAAATTTCCTAACCAGTTGTAGTTGAAAAACTACCTATTAACCAGGGACCACAAATAATGCTTAGTATTCCACTGCTGAACATTTGAATGCATTCACATTTTCCCATTTATCAGTAAATGTTTACAGATGGAGGCATGACTGAGAAAAGAAATTTTAACATTATTTTCATTGATTTTATGTCTTGTTGTAATCGTGACCCTTGATTTTGTATTAACAGCTGAAACAGTGGAAGAAATAAAGAAACCAGAGGTTGTTGCGCCTGCTCCTCCCCCACCACCTCAACCTCCCATCAAAAAGTCTCCGACTCCTTATGCTTCCATGGTGATGAAACCAATCTCTTCTCTACCAAGGATTCCAATGAAAAAGAAGCAACCCCCACCCTTGCTACCCACCAAACAGCCACCCAAGCCTCTTCTTAGCATACCAAGAAATCCAGTTGTTAATCAAGGAGTTCCTCATGTCAGCTCTGGTATCAGTAAACTTCCCCCAATTCCAAAAAAGAAGCCAACACCATCTTCTGCTCTGTCTGATCCAAAAAAAATAAGCTCCTCCAATGCCCCGCCTAGTCAGAAGTCATCTGGAACCCCCCAGTCTTCTAAGGTTTCATTAACTAATCCATCACAAAAATCCAAGGTTGGCTCCTCACAGCCTTCACCCAGCTCTTCACAACCGGCAAATAGCTTGACACCATCAGCCCCCAACAATCAGATCCGACAGAACATTCGTAGATCACTGAAGGAGATCTTGTGGAAAAGGTGCGTTTTGTGTAGATGACAAACGGCACAAAGGCAGTAAAATAGTTTTTAGATTTTTTCCTCTAGAGACTTAATAATCTATTTAGGATGTGAGTTTTGTCAGCATTGACTGAAACAAACCATAAACAAGTGTTTTTACTTTTCTCTTTTCAGAGTAAGTGACAGTGATGATCTGGATATGGAGGAGAATGAGGTTTTGCAGATTGCTATGAATATTGAAAAAGAAATGTTCAACCTGTATCGCGATACAGACAACAGGTACAAGAGCAAGTACCGAAACATCATGTTTAACCTCAAAGATCCCAAAAATCAGGTACGTAGGATGTATGATTAGGACTAAAAACAAAGGCCGCTGTGAAGACTGGCATTGATTTTTGTAGCTGAAATTGATTTTGCATTGCTAATACTAAACAGCAAAACTATAGTGGTCTCGGAGAAATATTACTCTCCAGGTGTTCAGTACCTAAACAGCGTGTCCCAGTATTCATGTAAATCAGTGAAGCCCGACCTTTTTTTGGCCTGGGGGGCAATATAAATTTGTTCACGATGCGCTTCAAAGTCGCGACTTGTAAAGGCGAAAAATTTTAAAGTTACAGCTGCGACAATATTCTCATGTATACAGACGTGACTGCGACAGTAACATTCTATGGAGACTGTCTTTAGCTGGAAAATTCATACTTATACGCAACAATTCGGGCCACGGGCTGGAGGTCTGGCTTCACTGGCGTAAATATCAGATGAAACTGAACAGTTTAAAGAAATGTTGGACAGTAGGGTGCATCTTTTAACCAAGCTGCATTCCCGGTGCTTTATTAAATGCTTTGTATATGTAAATGCACAAAAGTTTACATGTTTATGGGAAAATTACATTTTAATTTGGTTTGTTTAGTAAATGGTGTTTACAGAATAGTTAATATTTTTGTTAGGGTAGAAAAAGATGATATTTTAAAGTTCTGTCTTCCCAAGCTCCATGACCTGTTTACTCAGTATTCATTTCCCTGATTCATGTAACTGCTTTTTATGGTCTCTGACCAGTGTTTAGTTACTAGTGTGGTTTTTCTTTATTTTTCCATCCGTGAATGTGCAAATATGTTCTACTTTTGCAGGGTCTTTTTCATAGAGTTCTCAGGGAAAAGATTTCCCTAGCAAGGTTGGTACGCTTAAAGCCCGAGGAACTCGCATCAAAAAAATTATCATCCTGGAAAGAGACCGGATCGAAGCCTGTAAGTTTTTAGTTTTTTTACACAAAGTAGATTTCAAAAAAGAAACAAAACTGTAATTTGAATCTGAGTAGTTCTAGCCACCCAAAGCTAAAAGTTTACAGTTTGACCTTTGGAAACTTCTGTTAATCACATTTTAAAGTTTGTGTGTGCTATTATACAGATTTTATTAAACTTTGTGAAACTTGAAATGTTTCCTTTTCAAATGGATCCCAAAATACCACCTAAATGCCCTGTTAAAAAGCTTATCTTCATTTCACATTATAGCTTTGTACTTCTTATTTGATATATTTCCTTTAAAATCTGTACTTAAAGGGGAACTATAGTCGGATTACATGTTTACATATGCAGTAGTATACCTTAGTGAGAAATGTTTCACCCCAGTAGTTTCAAGTGACACAGAATGATTGAGTAATAAACTCCTGCCCCAGCAAATGTGTGTCTGATGTGTACTGGCCAGCTTTCCATAAAAAGGTACCCTCCCTACTTACTACTTAGCACATGTGTACAAGTCAGCTTTCCCTCTGCATTCCAACTTAATTTATGTGGCCAAAAGGTCAGCACACTGCTTAACCAATAGCAGTCAGGCAGCTTTTTCTTGTGGTTGCCTGACTTTCAGATCAGAAAGGGGAGGAGAAGGAAAATGTCAGCTCTCAGGAAAACTAATTAAGGGAAACAAACTGCAAGTATTATTTCTTCCCTAACCTTTAACTATTTGTGTCAGCAGTTGGCTTAGTATAAAGGAATTTTATATGTATGTGTGCAGTTATATCAGCACTATAGTGCCCCTTTTTTAATTTTTTTTTTTTTCAACTTATTTGTGCTAAAGGGTTTGGATTTAAAAATCAAATCTCGGCTGGAAAATAAGATTCCGTCAGTAAATCAAACCGTTGTTGACATGGAGGAGTCTCCACCTATGTCCGATACAGACACGGTAAGTTTTAGGTAATTTTAGAAAACGTGTTAGACCAGGTTGTCCAAATTTGACTGAAATGATGAGCGGGCTGTAGAAGTGTTGATTGCATATAATTACTGTGGTTGAATAGGCAGCTAAAATAATTACTGTTTTGTAATTTGTAAACCTTTCATCAGGAGCATACTCCACAAGTCTTAAAATATCACACACAATTATAGAAATGTTCTATTCTTGTTAGAATCCAGAATAGAAATGTTGACGAGCAGATTGGATAAAAGTGTGCTGTTTAAAATTCTGGATTGTGTTTTTGTTTAAATGTTTATTTAAATGTATCAAAGTGGCACCCATAATGGATTTTTTTATTTATTTATTTATTTATTTATTTATTTATTGCAAAGAGGGTCATGAATATAATACTTTAAATAAAATCCCTTTTCTCTCCTGGCTGCTTAGAAAACTAGGGTTTGGATGCCTCTTAATAATGAAGCATGTGATATTTTCTAAGCTAATACTGAATTTGAGTAAAATTGAAAGCTTATAACATAATTAAAAAAAAAAAAAAAAAAAAAAAAGCCATATAGTGTAGTAGTATTAGTAAATTAAAAAAAAAAGTTTTCACCCAAATAGAAAAGTAAAGTAAACCAGTGCTAAGAAATATTGGAAACCAATGTCACCGCATGAGGCACCCCTTATAGTTGGGTACTCGCCAGATGAATTATGTAATCACAATTTAAAAAATTAATCCAAGAAAATCTTCATATAAATCAATCAAGATACACTTTCGCAAAGACCATAGGATTCTGAATAAATCTATTAGTGAATATCACAGTCGATAGTAAAGAAAAGAGAGAGAAAATCTCAGTGTAAATTTGTTTAATAGGAAAGACTTCACCCATTAAACATAAAGTATGATATTCACAAACAAGTATACAAAGGATGCGTATAGTATGTGTAAAGTGGTCACTCTCAATGCATTTCTCTGGCTGCATGACCCAGCTTCTTCAGGAGATAGAAAAGGGGGAGTTGTGTTAATCTATACTGTGATTTAAGTGTAAAAAAAACAAAACAAAACTGTTTTTGTGCATTCTTCAGGAACAGCAGGAACCTGCCCGGCCCACAGCGCCGGAAAAGAACAGTTCGCCCCTTCCTGACATCTTCAGTAGCATGTTGAATGATACAACAAGCCAGCATCGGGCCCATCTTTTTGATCTTAACTGCAAAATCTGTACAGGTGAACAAACTAGTTAAAAATAAAAAAAAGTATAATAATAATAATAATAATAATAAAAAAACATAAACCCCAAATTGTTCTATATTTTTGTTCGCCCTAACTTATACTTGCTTATACCTATCTTGTACAGGCCAGATCCCAGCTGAAGATGAGCCCCCTTTCAAACGTCAGAAAACCACTCCAGCAGTTGTGAAGAAGTCTGAGCAGAAGGCCAAACTAGAGCCTAGAGTGGAGAGTGGTGAAGTTGCTCCTACTCCAGCTGAAGATGAATCTACCCAGCCAATGGAAATTAGCAATAGCACTGAAAATGTCCCAGAGCCACCCCCACTCTCTGAATCCCCTACTATCCCTGACCCACCTATGTCTAGTCAGGGACCTCTGTACCAAATACCTGCTCAGGTCACCACAGTTACTGTATCTGGCAGAGACCCCCGAACAGCAGTCAAACGTCCAGTTTCTGCAGTATCTTCTAGCCCAGAAATCAGTGCAAGAACCACAGTGGAAAGTGAAGAAGTATCCATTGAGTCATCAAAACCTCTTCCTTCAGTCTTCTCCATGCCCAAGTCAATACTCTCGAAGCCAATTCCCTCTACAGACAGCAGATATTTAGCATCCTCATCACCAAACATCAAGTGCGTACTGGTACCCAAGCATGTTTCCAGCTTGATTGTAGCCTCATGTGACATGAAATTGCTGCTACAGTCAAGTAGCTTGTCACTCTTAGATCTAAGGCTCACATTGCAAAGTGTATAGGCTATCAGCCATTTAGTAAACAATTGTTGATTAACTATTATTTACACATAGTAGCACAAATGTCATTTAATCACATTTTTGAACATCCATTGCTTAAGACTGAGGGGGGAATTCACTTTAAAGGGATTCCAGTCTCGGCGAGGTGACTTTTGGTCTCACCAAGACTGGAGTCCCTTTAAAGCGTTTGCTGATGTCCGCGTGCAGGACATCAGCGAGCGCATATCAGTCTGTGCACAGTGAGCCGAATGATTCGGAGCTCACTTCGCACAATGGTGAATTCCCCCCTGAATGCCTAAAATAGAATAGAAAACAGACTTGTCTTATAATTTGTACCCTAGACTTCCCAGAATGGTTCCATGTCTACATTTCATGCACATCCTCTTAGAACTATGTCGATGTGCTGTAAACCTCAGCCTTCACATAATATTCATGGTTCTCTGATAAAAAAAAAATACAGTATTTCACGTTTTAAATTTCCTATAATGAGAAGAGTTCATCTATATAGTTAAACTTGTTTATATAAATGAAAGAAGATAAACCTTGGACTCTTTTATATAAAGGTGCCCTCTAGCCAGTACACCACACTCATTTTAACAAAAACACTTGGCTTTAAACTCTAATATATATATTTATATATATCTCAATAAGCCAAAAGACTCCAGTTACTACAAACGACTCGCTTATGTCTCTCAGCAGGACGTGGGTTCAAACTACTGGATATTCAGACAACTTTGTAACAATTTTAGTAAAAGCCAGGGCTCCAAAATCAGCACTGTAGGGAACCAGAATATTCTAATTACAACTGTACAGTCATGGCCAAAAGTTTTGAGAATGACACAAATGTTAATTTTTACAAAGTCTACTGCTTCAGTTTTTAGAATGGCAATTTGCATATACTCCAGAATGTTAGAAAGAGTGATCAGCTTAACAGCAATTAATTGCAAAGTCAATATTTGCCTAGAAAATGAACTTCATCCCCCAAAACACATTTCAACTTCATTGCAGCCCTGCCTTAAAAGGACCAGCTAACATCGTTTCAGTGATTGCTCCATTAACACAGGTGTGGGTGTTGTTAAGGACAGGGCTGGAGATCAATCTGTCATGATTAAGTGAGAATGCCACCACTGGACGCTTTAAAAAGAGGCTGGTGCTTGGCATCATTGTTTCTCTTCTGTTAACCAGGGTTATCTCTAAAGAAACACGTGCAGTCATCATTGCACTGCACAAAAATGGCCTAACAGGGAAGAGTATCACCGCTAGAAAACTTGCACCTCGGTCAACAATCTATCACATCATCAAGAACTTCAAGGATAGAGGTTCCATTGTTGCCAAAAA
>WMED01001920.1:0-25717 GCA_019650415.1 Pipa parva
TTATTTTATTGTGCTTCTGGATAATTGCACAGTTCTATAATTAGTTCAGTTAAATATTTTCATTTATTGTTGGTCAGAAAAAAGAAAAATACAGGGTGCTTTTATATGCACCCCATATTTCTCTTGGATTCATTTAATTCAGTACAAAGTTAATTACCACAGTGTAATTTCTTTTTTTTTACTTTTACTTTTGTAAGGCAAATAGTATGGCAGACAAAAAAATGGCAGGTGCAAGTGGCAAAAAAGTTTCTGGAACAGGCACAGGGTCCAGCACAGTAAGGGGATGTAGCAGCAAGGGTGACTCTGTGAGGCCAGAACTGCCGGTGTCAGCTAGCGGCCATGTGTTGACCAGCAACCCAAGTGTTCTGGATTGGTTGACTAGATCATCCACTTCTTCCCAGATTACGTCTGAATACCCCAGCCAAGAGTCAGTGGGTTCCTCAGACACAACCCTTACTTGGCATGGCCCGGGAACAGGTCAGCGGCCCTCACCTGTTCTCAACCCGTTGTCCCATTCAGATCCCTCACCCAGTGAAGTAGCATGTGGTCTGGGCTCAGTGCCACTATACAGCGAGGATGAACTGTTACAGGACAGTCAGCAGCTACTTGGCAGCGAAGAGGTGTTGGCGACATCCATATCTTCTTATAGCTGTCGTGCTCAGCATACAGAAACAGTGGAGGAGGGTAGCATTAACGAGGAAACATGCATTGATGATGATGTATCCGATCGCACTTGGGAGCCGGGTCAATCAGTGGCTTTATAATCATCATCTGAGAAAGAAGATGTGGTCAGTTTGCATGTCAGGCAGCAGTGCAGCAGGCAAGTCAGTGGTGTGGCCATTAGTCAACAGGGTGTCAAGAGGGCAAGTTCAGGAACCAAACAGCCACGGGGTAGAACATCCACTTTGCTGGCACAAGAAAGTAGTGGCACAGGGGCTCACAGAGGCAGCGGCAGTGGTAAAACTTCCTACTCTGCAGTGTGGCAGTTTTTTGTAAGGACACCGGAGGATCCAAATATGGGATTATGTAGAATTTGTGGGAAGAAAGTGAAGCGTGGCCAGGGATCTAACGTTGGCACAACAGCCCTGCGTCAACATATGCAGCGTCACCATCCAGGGGCCTGAGAGAAACGTGTCAGAGATGTGGTCCATTCTGCCTCAGCAACAGCAGCATCAGCAGCACCCAGCGGCACACACTTAATAACAGCAGGTCAAGGCTCCACCACCTCTGCAGAAGGGAGTTGTTTATCCATCCCATCCTCTACCGGTCCAGATGCTTCTACTCCTCGCCACTCATTTCACCAGCAGTCCTTCACCGAGGCGATATTAAGGAGACAGCAGTATGCATCAAGCTCTCTTAAGGTGCAGAAGCTGAACATGCTCCTGAACTTATGGCTTATGCCGAGCCAAGGTGGAGAGTGCCAGGACGTAATTTTTTTTCTAAAAAGGCAGTACCAGCCCATGCTTATTTGCCTGGCTACTGACAGCAGAATAGTCAGCATCCAGCATAGGGATGACTTTTTGGCTCTCCACCCTCTTAGACCCTCGCTACCAGTCAAAAATGGGAGCCTTTTTTCCTCAGCTGAGAGGGAGGGCAAACTGGTGTACTATAGGGAAATCCTATGTAGTCAGTTGGCCTCTTCCTGTCGTTGCCAACGCCCGTCAACTGACAGGTTAGACCAGGGTGTCTCTCAACGCTCCCGTACTACTGCCAAGGCTGCTGTGGGGAGGTAGGAGCAGTAGCAGTTCCATCAGTAGTTGTCGAAGTCTGGAGTCATTGATGAGCAGCTTCCTTCATCCACCTAGTGAGGAGAGTACTCATCAGCAGCATCAGCAGGACCTGGAGCAGTCCCTGAAACAGCAAGTGGTGGCCTATTTGGACAACACTATGCCACCCCAGGTCGAAGATCCGCTGGACTACTCGGCATCCAAACTGGATGTGTGGCCTCAACTTTCACAGTTTGCTATGGAGAAGCTGTCCTGTCCTGCCAGTAATGTGGCATCAGAGTGGGTGTTCAGTGCGGCAGGGGCCATAGTCACTCCAATGAGAACACGCTTGTCCAGCAGAAATGTGGAGAGACTTACCTTTGTAAAGACGAATCAGGTAGGGATTGGTGAAGATTTTAACACACCAATGCTTAGCACATCAGATTAGATCAGACTTGACACCCCAACATAAGTTATAGAAATGAGTCTGGATTCAAACTAGCTGCATAAGCTACTACTATTCTGATGCTGCCACCTGCCTGATGCCACACATCTGCTGCTAGCTGCTCCATCTGCCACCAACCATCCTTATCAGGGACTGGTATTGCCACCCACCTCCACACTGTCTGATTTTTACACTCTGTGACCTGATGCTGCTGTTGCTACCTCCACACTATCACAGTGCTACTCTGTGACCTGATGCTGCTGTTGCTACTTTCAAATCAAAATAGTGTCACTCTGTGTCCTGATGCTGCTGTTGCTACCTCCACACTATAACAGTGCTACTCCGTGACCTGATGCTGCTGTTTCTACCTCCACACTATCACAGTGCCACTCTGTGACCTATAAATCTGAAACTTTATCCAAAGATAAGAAATTAACAATACAAATAAACTTTTCCAACTATATATTACATAGAGACATGGCAAACTGCAAGACAATGTAAATAAAAACTGTTAAACAGTTAAAATGAAAAAAAAAAACCAGTGCCACTCTGTGACCTCATGCTGCTGCCACCTTCACACTCTGTGGCCCTCAGCTTGGTTTTTTCCATCTGGCCTTGTCAGGCTGCGTTCCCACTTCAGCTATGCGGTCAGTTTGGCCCCTGTAACTGCCCAGAGATGTAAAGTGTGAAGCGATTCTAACAGCTGCAGCTGTCATCTGCATGTCATTTTAAAACACAGCATTGTACGTAGACCAAACCATGCTCCCTATGCCTATTTTAGCATGGCACAATGTTCTATGACACCCTATAGGCTCTCTTCAGCCTGGAAATAGCTTATTTTTGACCCAATTCATGACAAATTAATTCGAACTGAATTTTTCGGGAAAATTTAGCGAATCAGCCGAATCAAATTTTTGAAAAATTCGGCCATCTTTACTTATTACATAGTTTAGAGACTTTACCACAACATAGTCCTGTATAAAGAATCAATAATAATAAAGATACTTCCTGCAATATGTTTCAGTTTAAATACACTTGTATAGTAGTAGAAGTGTCACATAGTGTTTTAAATATCTGTTACAATCCCCTAAATGTAGTAATGAATCAATGTCCTACATAGGCTATATTAGTTGATGAGATAAATGGACACAGAGGTACATTTGTCTTAAAATTATATTTGATTTATATTGCCTTTATCCCTAAATGGTTTAAATATCTCACCCTGAGTTTTTTATTAGCCATTCCATTTCTATGGACATAATTTCAATGTGTTGCCCTAATCAAATCAAGGAATTAAGCAAAGCACTTCCAGATTGTGTGCTTCTTCTAATTTTGAATTCATTGATTGAAATCAATGGTAAGTAAATATACTTAGAAATAAGAATCTTAATGTTACATGGAATAAGCAATTCTTCTGATTAAAGATTGTTTTTTAATGAGTTCCTTATCAAATTTCCAAAAATAAATTTCTGCATGTCTACTCAATTCTTTCATTTAACAGAAAACAGCATCCTCATTTTTAAAGGACCAGTTTAGTCTCCATCTAATTGCCATTGTTACATGAGTTATTTTGGAAATATAAATTGTTGACTTATTATTAGTGGTTATTAATTAATTGCCACTTTTTTTTTTTTTTTTACAGAGACCCATTCTCTCTCTTTACAGTTATTCAGTGTGGAAACTTATGCTATAAAACCAGAAAGAAGCATGTGGATTAAAGCTCTGTGAGGTTGCACACCTGCAGGTGTTTGATTGGTTATTCAGAAATCTCAGGGCATCATTGTCAAAAGTCCGAATACTCACGTAAAGGTCTGAATTCACATCTATTCGCCACTTCTAAATGTTCACTTATTGACTAAACTCTGCAAAGTGGCGAATACATGACCAATTTGGGCATCTATGATAGTCACATAATTACGGAGCTCTTCACATCACTTTTCATGGGCGTGCACAGGTACTTCTACTATTGACTAATCGAAGGAGTGTGCCAGAGGAGTGAATGTGACTAGGTGAACTGCTCTGAATTCATCTGTTTGACTTCGCCATTTCAAAGTGGCAAATTAGGGGTTGATGGCAGGGCGTTGCATCAGGCAACTATTCATTCAAAAGAAATAATGATGACTGTGATTAAAGGACAACATGACTTAGGGACAGGGAGACATAGAAATAGATAGAATATTCACAGAATACTACAGTTAATGGGATGTGATGAGACTGACATCATTGCTCTTCACCTGTCAAATTTGCCTCACTCCACATGATTTCTCATCTGCCCGACTATGCCACACTATGCATATGACAGTGATTAATGCTGTCTGCTTGTTTGATAATTCTATTTGGTGCTTATTCAATAACGAGAAGTGAATTTGCGACTATTTTGACGATGCGATTTGAATTGTAGGGAGGGGAATTCAACAGGTGAATTCACCCTTTTGACAATGAGGCCCTCAATCTTTTTAAATGTGTGGGTTAAGATTCCAAACTGAACTACTGAAAAGGAACTAGGAGAGAGGAAGCTTTATTAGAAAACTGTCTATAAATAAAAAAAGATTAAAATTAGAAAATACTATAATATATAGAGAAAAAATCCATCTGAACAAGATAAATGAACACAAATAATTTTTGGTGCTTAAACAAGTTCCTTAATATCCCTAACCTTTGACCAGTGATTAGAATATATTGTCATAATTATTATATTTGTTGGTGGTCAGTGGTGTAGTTCTATCTACCACCCTATTATATTGTATTTGGTGTATCCCTATTGTCATTAGACAGCTCTAGCCAATAAGAGGCCATTATCTGGATCATGATGTGTCTCATTGAGGACTGATAGCATTGTGGTTACTGCATTGCTCCAGTATTTGTATAGGAAACCTTCCATGTATATTTTATGAATTTCTGCCACCAAACTGTCTGGTCATTGTTTCCCATGCCATTAAGTAGGAGACCACTCTAAAAAATCAGTAGCATGGGCTATATAGTGTGAGTTAAGTGGTGCTGCAGTGTCCTGGGGATCTACAGAAGATGATGGTAGTTGTTAGCCCCCAAAGCATTGTACTATTTAGAGGACTTAAAGTAGTCCCAACTTTGCAGGTAGGTAAGGTGACACTGAAGAAAAGCTTCTGTTAATCTCCCAGTAAATACAGCAGGGCACTGGACCCCCATTATCATGGACTTATGTGGAACACTGATTACAGTATATGATTATCTTCTCAACATAGGAACAAAACAATGTCCTTGGCACACCCAAAGGTAAAAGCAAAAGGCTTTATTGTGTCATAATAAAAACAAGATCCTCTGAAGTAAAAACAATTCAAAAAGCAATGATAAGGGTGCCCTTATCATTGCTTTTTGAATTGTTTTTACTTCAGAGGATCTTGTTTTTATTATGGCACAATAAAGCCTTTTGCTTTTACCTTTGGGAGTGCCAAGGACATCGTTTTGTTGCTGCATATCTGAAAGGCCTACCTTTGAGCACACCATCTGAAGTCTACCAATTTTAAACTACAGGGATAGAGCGAGCCCATTCCCCCCAGACCTTATTGGATTCTCAACATAGGAGTCTATGGAGGAAGAGGTGGTTCTAGAATCCCATCTGAAAGCAGAGGATAGAAAATGGCTAATGAACAGGGTCTTGTGCTAAAAGAACAATTTTAAGTTCATTATACTTGGGTATCAGAGAAATCAGATTAATAAGCATGCCTTGAGCTCCCAAAAGGATTGGAAGTCAACTAGTGCCCACAAGAGTTTTTATTCATGTAGAAGGTCCAACTGTGAGTACATAATTAAACATTAGAGAATACTTTGCACATGAGTTCAGCAAAGGTTATATATCCCTGAATTGCATGATACCATGCCAGACCTTTTCTGTTCTAAGGTACTTTGTAATTATATAGTTTAATTGTGTTTTTTTTTCATACATACTAAACTTTTGTTAAGTTCCCTCTTAGGATGCCACACAGAAAAATAAACTAAATGTGTTCTGGTATTAAAGAGATTTCTGGAGCACATTATAGCTATATTATTGGCAATTGCCACTGATCTCCAGAGTTGATGTGGGTGCCAATGTTTGAGTGCAGGAATAATACTTACATTGAGCCTTATACTTACAGAAGAGCATATGCCATCCAGGTATTTTTGGTGATACATTGGCACATAAAAGAGAAGAATCTATTAATGATAAAAACTGATTAATCAACAATACTTATGAAGTGCTAAAATAGTTTTCAAGGTACAAATGTGTTTTATTTTGTTTTCCAAACATAGTATCAATATACTGTATATATATATATATATATATATATATATATATATATATAACCAACTGTAGAATTATTTAATTATTTTCCATCTGCCATTCATCACTCATGCAGGAGTTATCTTTACTCATCTCAATTCGGCTTAAGGACACCAGTCTTTGCATCTGCATAAGAAGATAAAAATCTGTCCAGAGTTTGCTGGCACTTGTAGTAGTAACATTCTCATGCTAAAGTGTGAGGCTACAGAAACTCACTCAACATCAACAAGGCCCAGGGAGGATGCTGACCATCTCTTTGAATATGTTGCAAGAGCTTTTAAAGGCACACTAAGGTTAATATCTTTCTAACATTATTAGACCGTGTGATTTCCATGTGGCAACCTACCTCCTGCTTTCCTCAAAGTTCTCATTCACTTACATTCTCCATCACCAATAATTGTTTCCTATTTTGTCAGTGGGAGCTCTACTGGAAGAAGATTTCTTGTGGTAAAGCGCCACAATTAGCCCAGAAAACGGCTATTAGTAGTAATGAAAATAACTGAATGGGGGCTCAGGCGCAGGTTGTAAATAGGCGTATTTTACACGGTTGCCACACAAAACAAAACATGTGGAAAACTGCATGATTGGATATTGCCCTTGGAATTACTTTAAGGACACTATTATTAACAATGTATTTGTGCCTTAAATTAGTGTATACTGTTTAATAAAGATCAGCCCTGTACAAAAATATTTACCTAAATTCTTTAAAAATGTTATTATCTTATATGCTTACACAACTGTACCTACTGCTAGTAGGATTTACCTACTGCTCAGTCAGCATCAGTCATATCTCAAATTGTGACTGGGATAAGGCTAGGCAAAGAGTTTAATGTAAGGTGGGTTCAAAGGATCAAAAAGCTGTCAACTGAAAAGGAAATATAGTGCAAGCCTTCTTGGGAAAAAAAAAAGGTATTTCCATTATTTCTGCTACAGGCATAGCATTTACCCACAAAACTAGAAATCTAAAATAAAACAGTTGTCATTTGAATGTGGGAGGAGACATGCAAATCTCTTCTTGTTCCCCAGTGGACAACTGCGCATCCTGAACTGATGGTTCAGCCTGTATAGCCAACCAGCCATATATCCAACTTGCAGACATGTTTCGTCTTACTAACAGAAACATATAAACCCATAACTTACAGTGCTGTTTATGAATTAATATAAAATGAGATAGGAATATTTAAAAATGGAAGATTCTGGAATGATTATCTCTCTTTAAGGTAACATATTGATCCAATTTTTTTTTTCTTTTCCTCTTCATGGCTCTGCTCTGCTGCTGTACTGCAAAATATGTTCATTTTATTTGACAGCCTTTGCATGGAATTATGGTTTAACAACAGTCAGGGGGTTGCAGTCTGGACAGCCCTGCTCTCTATAATAACCACATACTGCATTTCTTCCACAGTGAAAAATCATTTTGAGTAAAAGCTAAAGCACAACCATTACAGAATTAAATGAAAATCAATTTGTTTGTGCATACAATATTATATCTTATTTATTAATGAACAAACATCTACTCATGATTTGTTGCAAATTCTTTTAGCAGATGCTTTCCTCTAGATTTCTGGCCAAAACACAGTATCAGTAATAATCATCAGCCTTTTGCTGTTGGCCAGCGAATTCTGTTTATTTGTAGTGACAGCAATGCTTAAAGTAATTTAGTTGCTACAATTACCCTGAAATAGGCCCTGTAACTGATTATTGTAATTTATAAGCAGCTATGAGCATTCACTTTGCTGTTTAAACTTACGATGCAGATATTGTAATAATGTGCATGCGGTCAGATAAACTGGAATGAGGAATTGTGGTATTCAGTAAATCTGGTATTTTTTTTTAAAAAAAGACCTAGGAGGATTAACAGTTAAATGATAAACTGTACATATCTGCACTCTATTAGGAAAAAAATACTGGAAGCTGCTTAACTCTTTTTCTCTAATTATCTTAATAGTGGAGCTGAAATTTAACTTGGATCAATATGTGAATAAAAGGTACCCAGGGCTGGTGAAGATAGTACGAAACAGTAGACGGGAAGGACTCATTCGAGCACGAATTCAAGGTTGGAAGGCAGCCAGCGCACCAATTGTTGGGTTTTTTGATGCCCATGTAGAATTTAACACTGGCTGGTAAGAAAATTCTTTGTGATCATCTGCAGCTTGTTTTCTACAATTAATATTTCAATAACTACAAAAGAGGTAGAATGGGTACTGGTGCCTTGCAGCACTGGAGTCCTGGATTCGATACCACAGCTGGCAGGGATATTTTGGGAAGGCATTGTGGGGAGCCACTCCCAGAACCACTCTATAGGGGGCGCCATTACCGCTTTACCCTCCACCTGCCTTTTTTATTTCTCCACTCACACGCCTGCCTCTCCACTGCCATGCCTAGCTACATGTCTCAAGGGGAACATTCCAATCTGCATAGACTTTGTTTTGGGAAAGTAATATCAGGGGTGTGTAAAATATTGGTAATGTATATGTATAGAATGATTAGAAAATTAAAATATAGCTACAATATAACTGAGTTGTAGAAAGTATTTTCAGAAATGTATTGTGCTGTCTGTACTCGATGTGATTTTACACCAAATTGAAGTATAGTAAGAAAATGCTATCCAAACACATAGCAGGTAAAAAATGTCAAAGTTATAAAAAGGGATTGTATTCATTTTCTTTTCCTTTGTAAAATGTATTGGCATGGGGTATATCTGTATATACAAGTGCGAGACCTTCCTGTGAGCAATATGCATTTTTGGTTAAACTTAAATTTTAACAATACTTGACTGGCAACAAAGCAGGATTAATTACAGCTATTGTATAATAACAATTATAACATTTACCTTTCTAATTCTGATTCATAACGTCTAAAGAAATGTTTCTGAAGTTTAGCTCCCCAAATTTCGCTGGACTACAACAATTAGAGTTCCCCATTCTTTAATTATATATCAGGGGATGCAAAACCTTATCCTAACATATAATTACCTCACCCCTGCTACACTTGACTTTCCTTACTTTTCTCTTTCACTTGATATGATCTCTTAAAACATCAATTTTAGACCATGGTTTGAAAGCTAATATAGAGTAGTGCTACGTAGCTGACAGAACACCTGAAGATTTCCCCATATGTTCTTCCATCTGTTTGCTCAGAGGTTTGGCAAAACTACTATTCTGTCTTTAATGGGGACTTCATTTGGGTTATATGTTTGACCTTTCAAACTTAAATACAAATAAATAATAGAGTGATATACAGTATATATATATATATATATATATATATATATATGTATAAATGAGTATTGCAATACATGGTGATGCCTTTTTTATTGAACTCAGTTGTTTTAAATAGACGAGCTTTCTGATGATCCATACTGCCTTTATCAAGGGAGTTCAGTTAGGAAGTTAATCATGAGTTCAGTTAGGAAGATATTATACTAGTATCCATAAATATTGTCAGGAGTCCAGCTAGCGAGGACAAGGGGGGTTGGTGGTGGAATTCTGTGATATAGAGAAACTCGCAGTTTAAAAGCAAACATAAATAAGTACATAATTATCCATAATATAAAAGGTATGATAGTGAGATGGAAAAACAGGCAAAAAAAAATACTCAAACAAATTATTACAGCATAAAGCAATTAGGTGTCATAAATACTGTTAGGAATGTAATGAAAGCATATCCAATACTTCAATCCAGTGGGATCTCTCACAAAACTAGAAGACATGGTTAAGCAATAATAAATCATTTTTGCTTTTTTAATATAGTTGGTGTTTTTGTATCTTAGATTTTCATCATAATAAGAATCCTATACAGGCAAATGAAAGTATCTATCTGTCTGTCTCTCTCTGTCTATCCTGAACTTTGCAAGTAAGACAGAGCAGACTGTGCTAATCTTAGGAACTCTGGTTCAACAAGGATGCAGGCGAGACAGCTCTACTATAAGATGTTAATATATGTTATATGAGACAAAAGGAATTGGTACACCATTATTCATATTCAGAACAATAAGTTTGTAGTAACCTAATACTTTAATAATGTTCAGTCCGTCAGGGTTGAAAAGGATACTTTTTCATTTGCTAGTGCTTTTGTGACATGTATTATCTAAAGTTCTATAGAAAAAAATGGGACAGATGAAAGATTGGTGCAACCAGCAAAGAGAAATACAAACACAAAGTAGAATAATAAGGAATTTAGCATCTAAAAAGGTTTTTATCTTTCTTTGGTGCCAAGGACAAACACATAATATTCTGTCTAAAAGGTTACAATTGTAATTCATTGTGAAATCTAAATTCAATCTGTTACATATCGGGTGAAACATGGTGTGTCAGTGCTTGGTCTCCTTCTAAACCATTTTGTGATATAGGTCAAGCAAATTAAACAGGCACCTGTGTTTTAGACATACATAAAAACATAACCTGCATAGTGAATATTAAACAAGTCTCCAGCTTTTGAATGTGATGTTGGCACGTGTGTTTAGGACTTCCACTTCAAGTATTAAGAAGAAAATACATTGAACACACTGTTAATTGCAAACTTGGATGCCTCAGTTTTAATCCTGATTTTACTTGAAGAGTTACATAGATATCTTGATACACATCAGGATAAAATTCAGGAGCATTTTCTAAGACAAGCTCATCAATGATCCAGTCAAATAACCATTGCTGAAAATATGTCTGGGCTGTCTTGTTCCAAGTAGTGCCTTAATACTGCAGCATGCTATTGGTAGCACAATTTTATTTAACCCGAAGCAACTGGACACAGGGACTGCTGTTTTCCTCAAAAGTAGAGAAATAGAAACAGTTATCCAGCTTACTCTTGGGATTTTATTAACAAACCAAATGCTTTATTGCCTTGTTGTTTGTGAGTAACTAAAACTGGTGCTTCTTAATCAGGACATATAGTTGAAACAGCTAAACTCTCACCAGTTTATACCATGTCATTATCCATGACAGAAATCCCTATCATCATTAACACTGTTCATCCAGAACCCTGCATAACATTTTAATTGATTTATATATAAATTCATACACTTCAGGTGACCTTTACATTAGGTTGGTTTAAAAGATCACCCAAAAATGTACTTGTTACACCTGTGACAGGGGGTCTTGTGTCACCACTATCACCAATGTGTAGTAACCCAGCAGCATGAGTCTTAGACTTCAGGGCGGGTCTCGCTTGGGGAGAATAATTCAACCGGTACTCCTTATAAGAAATGCCACGGCGCCAACAGTTCTTAATAAATAAAAATGTCTCTTTATTACTTAAATGAGGACAGCAGAGTCAATTCAGTCGACACACTGAGACAGGATCACCTTTGTCTTATTACAATTCACTGATGCAGATGTTATTCCTGTTAAATCATCCTGCACCCTGAATCTGTACGACTGACCATATCCTTATAACCTCTTTAGCAGTAAAGTTTTACTCTCCTTCTGACTCAAACAGTCCCCTTCTCATAGTCCTGCAGCTGTTCCTTTAATCAGAGACTATGGGCACGTGCTTAAGTGAGTACAGCAGATGAACATGAGAACTAGCTCAGTTTAATGGATGGTGTAGTTCCCCTTTACCTGGATCTCCAGGGCACAGGTCTCCCGCTATAAGTCTTTCTAGACTCTCCAGAACCAGACTTTCTGATCCTTCTTAGCAGAAGTCAGCTTCCATCTCTTGGAACACTTGTAATCAAGTTCTCTGCCCTTAGAGTGTCTTTTGCCTTTTATAGTTACAACAAGTGCAATCAACTCTTTCTGAGGAACTGTCTTTTACCCAGTTTCCCTTTATGGAGTCCAAAAGCTGTCTGGAAAAGTGTGGTAAACACTGTTAGGAACTTATTCTCTCCACCCTACTGCACTGTTCCACTGAAACTCACTGACTATTACAAAACTCCCATGAAACCAATAGGTGTCTCACTCTATGCCCATTATTATCTCACTTCCCATCTGAGATAACCCTTTACTACTGAATATCAGTCTTCCCTATAGATTTGCTCACTGTCTCCTTCCTAACTTAGCTGTGTACAGTCAATTCTAGGTCAGTGTGAATAACTATATGTCAGTAATTACTATCATTACACATAACTCCAACATATTTTATTACATATTTTGATAATAAAATCCCCAAAAAGTGTGCTGTTTAATTGTTAGAATTGTTTCTGTAGGAATACTGCAAGACATTCAGCTGCTAATGTGTCATAATGCACTAACATAGTTTAGTATATGAGACCAAAAAAGAGCCAATGCAATTCAGCTTTTTGTCTTACAATGTTGATCCGGAGAAAGGCAAAACAAAAACAAAACAAAACAAGAATCCAGTGCCAATCATCTTCATCTTAGGCAAAAATTCATTCCTGAGTCCAAATATGGCAATCAAAAATACTCCCTGGATCAGTAATTCACCTCCAGGTATCTAATACTCGTCCTACACTTATAAACACATATCCAACAATGTATACAACATTTTGCTCCAGGAAAATTGCAGTGTGGAAAACACAACATTTGTTTGCCAATATACTAAAAACGCATTCCACCGTTCACTGTGCACTAAACAATCTGTAATTTAAAACTCTGTATTGAGTAGCATTTTGCCTTCCTGGATAAGGTCTCATAATATTCTTTCAGTTCAAATACTTCATCACCCACAAACACAAAAGGCATTAATACTCTGGTTGTATCTGGTAATAATCTTGGCGATGGAATATTAAGATTACCTCCTCACAATCTGTGAGACATCACGGAATGCCGAAATGCATTAGCACCCCCAGTGTTAGCATATAATTCATAATCTATAATAGTAAAACAATAATTAGCATCAAGTGTAAAGAGTACAACAGAAAAAGACTTTTTTGTAGTTTCATCGAACCACTATGTTTTTTCCAAGCTCCAAGCAAAACCGTAAAGTGAACAATGCCAAAGAAATGTCTCATGGTGAAAATTCTAAGGCAAAACTTCCTAGGTGAAAAGTGGAACCCTGTTAAAGACTATATAATGGAAGATTGTTGGAAGTAAATCTATGACAATTGTTACAGATGTGAAGTGCTGCCATACATGCTAATTTTTTTATTAATATGCTAAGAAACTTCTCCAGTGTGAATGAGCCAACATTTTTTGCTGAGGAAAAAAAACAGTGGTGAAAAATATGCCATTTTGAACCCTGCCTATGAAAGGTACTCAGGCCCCTTTTAAATTCTTTTATTAAGTCAATAATACACAACCTGCACAGGCAGCTCCATAACCATATTGATATTTTAGTAAAGAACTCCATTTTATGTTGATGCAGAAATTTCCCTTCCCATAAATGTAAAGAATGACTGCTTGTTATATTTACAGATCTTGGTATAAATAGATCTTGATCTCTGGATTGACCCTTTATACAGCTATACATGGTTATCAACCCACCTTCTGTCATCTTTTTTCTAAACTAAATAATTTTGACAGTCTTAGTACTGTAGTTTACCCATCCCTTTTATTACTTTATTTGTCCATCTTTGAACCTGGTCAAGCTTAAATACCTTCTTATAGAACACTGGTGTCAAAAACTGTATACAATGTTAAAAAAAAAGTGATTAATAAAGTGGTGCAACTGTGTTCTCTTCATGTGCATATATGGCCCATTTGGTAAACCCCATGATCCTATTTGCCTTGGCAGCACCTGCTTGACACTAGTTGATACAGTTAAGTTCATTGTCAACCTTAATCCTTTTCCATGTCTTGTTTCGCAGTGTTTTCTCATTTTGTAAGTAATCTTGATTTTCCCTTTCCCTATGTATAACTTCATTAATGATAAACTTAATTTAAAATTTTATTATGCATTCTCTTGACAAGGTTATTTATTATAAGTACTCCACTAGTAAAAGTGTCCCAATCTGAATTTGAACCACCCTCAATTTTTTTACGAATGTATAAAATAAGAAAAGCACATTGATGTTCTGACAAGCATTAGGCAGTGTTGGGGAAAATAACATGACTGCCCTCTTATACTGAATCACCCCTGGTTAAATGAGCCCTCTATTTCTTCCTTAATGAATGCAATTTAGCTAAATAAGCAATTTAGTTCTCCTTTAATCCTAGTTTCTTAACAGACTATCTTGTCCTCTACATGTGTAGTTGTCCTCCCCCCATCCCTAATTTAAAGACTTCTCCTATCTTCTAGCTATCTTTCCCCAAGCAGAGCCGAACCCTCCCCATTTAGGTGCAGCCCATCCCTACTAAAGAGTCTGTAGACAACAGAGATTTCAGATCAGTTCTCCAATAGCCGAAACCACTCTTTCCTACAGAACCTACATCAGTTCTTGAGCGACATGTTTATCTCATTAATCTCCCACTGCCCCTCTGATGAGGCATGTGGTATAAGTAGTATTTTGGAAAATGCTACTTTTGAGTTCCTTTCCTTAAGCTTTTGGCCTATTTCCTTGAAATCATTTTTAAAGACTTTACACCTCTTCCTTTGTTGTTTGAGCTAAAGTACACCATGACTTTTGGGTCATTGGCAGACCCTCTCATTAATCTATCAACCCAATCCATAAGGTGTTGAACTGGAGTACCAGGAACAAAACACTGCATAACAATATAACAATCTTTATGACAATCTGTTCCCCCAATAATTGATACCCCCATCACCATCACCTGTCTGGCCTGCCCTGTACATTCTCTTTTCTAACTATTCCAGACATGCTCCTGTCTATCAGAGGAAGTGCCTTGCTGCAGCAGTACTATCTCTGAACTGACAGCCTTCTCATCTAACAATGTGTTGGGGTGTGCCATATCCAGACTAGACTGACACTATTCTCTTTGCCCTGCCTTTTTGCTGTTACCTTAACTACCTGTCTTGTTTTTCTGTATCACTTTGCTACCAAGTGTACTTCCATTTTCCCCAGCAAGTGCTTGCTTAGTGAGAATCAAACTCCTTTTTATGTTATCATTGCATCTCAGTCATTCCAGTAGCAGTAGAATGTAGCACTGTCAGCCATAGATATAAGCAGAGACAAGTTGAGTACAGTATAGGTGATACCTTTTATTGGCTAACTGAATAGATGGTAAATACAAACATTCAAGACTACTTAGGTCTCTTCTTCAGGCAAGGCATGGTAATTCCAGTAATTCCACTTTCCATTTCATGACTTGGTTAAATACATGTGTTTGGCCATCATGGCTTACTCTATAGGGGAAGTCAGTCAGTGACATTATTTTAATATATGTTTATCTTCACTATCCAGGAATTTAAGAGAAATGTCATAAATAAATATCTAAATGACCAATAACATTAGCTCTTATGACTGCTATAATAATGTCCCTGTGACTAAATGAGCACTGGTGTTTATGTTAAATGAAATATGTATGCAGTTACTGAATAAATAAGAAAACACTCCTCAATAAAATAGTGTTGCATCTAAATAACTGTCAAATCAGTGGAAATGTAGAATTTTAACTCCTGTTATTAGGAGACTTTACAGCATTATGCTGTATATATTGTTATATGCACATATTATGGAGCGCTTAGTAGTTTTATTTTTTTCCAACCTATAACATTTAGGAAATGAATAAAAACAAAATGTAGCATGTCACTGTGTGAGCTTCTTTTCATTTGATCCACTGCAGTTTTTCTTCTTAAGATTTTAGAATTCAACTGACACATTAGACTTTAATTCAGTTAAATTAGGTAAAGACAGTTTCAGAACTTAATTAATCTAACCTGCCAAATAATTAAGCTGCTGAGGATCTAAAGATAATTGACTATTTTAAAGCAGAGGAATGCTACTGCTGTATAAACATAAAGAACTATAAACACTAGTAAAAACAAAAATTCTATTTGTATTGGCATGGCAGTTATTCCTGCAAAGCACTGGTAAAAATAATTTCTTTGAAGGTTAATTCTTGTTTTGTATTATTTTGAGTTTTTCTTTTTTGTATTTGTATCCATATCTTATCTGTTAAGTAACTCCACCAAATTTTCTGCAACCAGCAGAGAGAGGGGGACAATGCAAACCAATAAAAATCAGGAATTCGGTTCAAATAAATATGACATTTTTACAAGTACTGCATAGAAATAACAGCCATGTTAATACAGATAATTTCCTTTTTCTGGTGTTACTTGTCCTTTAACTGTATATTTTTATCAGTAATAGCATAAGATATTGTTGAACAGGGCACAAGATCAGTTAGACAAAGTTTTAAATAAATCTTTTAGTAGACCAATCAGGTATGAAAAGCAAAATGACAATGGGCAGAGCTTAACCTTAGGCTAGGTTCACACTAACGTATTATGCTCAGTGCATAATACGCTAGTGTGAAAAATATGGCTCAATGAAAGCCGATGGTACTCACATAGCTTCGAACACACTATTCGCATTTGGCTGGCGTAGTATACACTGCGACCACACAGGAAGTGATGTGAAAGCCGAGGAAGCATTCACACTGTCGCTATAAGTTCGAACGAAACATATGCTTGGTGTATTTTATTTTTTTTCACACTAGCGTATTATGCGCTGATCATAATACATTAGTGTGAGCCTAGCCTTAAAGTGAGATAGTCACTTAATTGATTTCTCCTCCAGGGCTATCTGTGAAAATTAGCATTGGTGACATGCTCATCTGTCAGGCCATATTCTTTGCTACTGCTGTTACTATTAATATGCCTCAGAAACACAATCAAAACTTCAAACCAAAGAAAGAAAGTCAAGCAACTCTTTGCTTCTTGACCAAATAAGGATTCACCAAATCAGGCCTCTACAATTCCAGTACCAGTAACAGCTGATGTAAACTCACCTTGTTATTCACTGTTCCAGCACAACACAATTATGAAAATCAAAGATATACTTGCAAACCACCAGCAATGCATATAGTAAGACTTCTTAAAAATTTCAGATTAGCTGGGCCCACTGTAGAGATTCGGGGGGTTATTGGCTAAAGTCCGAATTGTTGCATAAAGGTGTGAATTTGCCAGCTAAAGACAGTTGCAATAGACTGCTACTGTTGCAGTCGCGATTTCATTATGGGAATATTGTCATGGTCAGGACTTTACTATGGTAATATTGTCATGGTCAGGACTTTACTATGGGAATATTGTCATGGTCAGGACTTTACTATGGGAATATTGTCAGAGTCACGACTTTAAAATTGTCACATTAGCGGATTTGACTGCTATTTGAGAATTTGACAGTTGAATTTTCACTTAAGCCAATAACCAACTTAATCATCACCAGCAACTTGAACAACACAATCACACAACCACATATGGACAACAATGACAAACAAGATTATCAAAATTGGGATTGTTTATCTAAATAAAAGAAGATTAAGAGGTGACCTAATAACCATGTTATTAAATATACCATACCATGTTATTATTATAACCAGGGGTCAGTACAAATCTCTCTCCCACAATCTATTTATGTCAAAAACTGTAAGTTTAACAAGGGGCATTCTCTGCATATAACGGAAAGAAAGTTTCTACAGCTGCATAGAAATTTCTTTACTGTAAGAGCAGTGGGTGTTGTATGGAACTCTGTGCATGAAGAAGCTGTCGTGGTTAATTCCATTAAAGAGTTAAAAAGAGGTTTGAATGCTTTCCTTCAGTGTAAGAACATTATGAGTTATGGGTACTAGATAACTGGAGGTGGGATCTTGATCCAAGGAATTACTCTAATTGCCATATTTGAAGTCGGGAAGGAATTTTTTTGGCTTTTGCCAAAAAATTGGCTTTTGCCTCAGGGTTTTTGCCTTCCTCTGGATCTACATTGCTGGAAAATAGGCTGAACTGGATGGACTTTTGTCTTTCTTTAGCCTTATAAACTATGTTAAGTATGTTAACAAATATGACACTGGCTGTTAAAATGGAAATGATTCAGAGATACTGTTTCTTATCTTCCAAATCTTGAAATACCTTTACAGTTGTCTGGTGAGCTATATCTTAGACTCAATAATTTGTTAGTCCATTGATCTGGCATTATCTCTCCCCCAATAACCCCAACACACACAATTACTCCTGTTTGTTTCAGAGAAGATGTTTTCATTTATTCTTCCTTCTGATTGCAGTTTAGGCACACTACTTTGTGGGAATTGCTTCCTGTCTCTATGCCCCTGGTTTCTTGCTTCTGGTTTCTGTCTCTATGTTTCAGTGTGTATTCACCATCTCAGTGTTTAGAATGTTTCATGTATTTTGCTTCAGAGCATCTGTAACAATGCAGACAGCAAGAGGGTGGATCATCTGCACCACAGTGGGATTGATGCATCTAAGGGGCTCCCAGTTTTTACCCTTAACCCCTGCAAGGAGGTGTAGACTTTGTTGTGAGGGAACCCCCAAGTCATGGACCGCAGGTTAACCTCCCACTGGTGGTAGCTGACGGTCACTATATCTCAGGAACACTGGAGTAAAACTTGTAGGGCTTGTATTAAAGTAAACACCATTTGGAAACAGGAAGATAATTAGAACCACAGTATAAAAAAACAGACCAGGATTTTTCTATTGTACTTACCAGTGACAATGTGAACGCTCCCTTGGTGTTCAAGGTTCTTCCTATCTAGCCGCATTTTGTGTGCAGTGTAATACATCAGCACAAAATGCAACTGCCAGCTTTCTGGACGAAACTATGTGCGTCATATGCTAGTGTGTCCGGAACCAGATAAGTCCATAAGTTTACACTAGCAGCGTATTTTGTTTTTATGCACGGAGTATCATAAACGTGTGAACCTACCCTAAGGCTAAGAAAAACTGGGCAGTTTAGATACTAGATAGCCTTTGGTGGGGGATTAGACTAATCTACATATACAAAGTTTTCAGAGAACTAATAAACTTATTCTTGTCCGTGACTGTGCTATTCCACCTTGAGTTCAGACCCTACTAGAATCCTGACACACCGGAGTTCTATCTTATAGAACTGCTAGTGCTGTATCTAAATGGGATATTTACTAAGACCATTTCGACCATATTGATTAGATTCGCCCTATTTCACTGTCAGATTCCAATTCCCTGTACTTTTCAGATCCCCAGGTTTATAAAGGATTGATAAAAATCTTTTCAGATGGAAATAAATTGTTAATGATACATATGGATCAGTTGACAAGGGACATATTATGCAGTCTTTTCCTATTAGGTTCTCCTTACTTTTCAGATCAATATCAACATTGGTTTTTGATAGAAAATCCTACCAGGTGTGGCAGGAGCAACTGTATATGGGATAATGGGTTTACACCAGCCTGATAAAATTGTCTTAGAACAGCTTAGTAAATATGCAAAAGCAGTAACATTACTAAAATGGGCTCTTTTTCCTTCACAGACTACCCAAAAAACTTTTAGGTTTAAGTAAATATCCCACTAATAGTGTTTGACTTGTTGGGGAATGTCACATGGTTCATTAATTATGAATAGTGATAATGTATACACTCTGCTGGTTTTCACACATGCTCTGTAAGCAGCCAGTGCTGTGGACACCAGTCTTCTCATCAGAGGATGCAGCTGAAATGCTGAAAAGGTTACAATGTTTTTGTGAAATAATGCATGCAGAAGAAACATAAATACACAAATAGGTGGCTTGGAAGGCAACATTTTTAGTTTTATTGTGTTGCTTTTATTTAGGCTAAATGAGCAAATTGGATTTATTAGCAGACTTTAGTTATTCTTGAAACTTGTATACTTTATGCTTTTTAAGCCTCTTACAATCATTGTGGGATATGAAGTTGTCAGTTGCCTGAAAGAACAGGCTGAAAAGAATTAATTTCATACTGTAATTGTGACCATTGCTGTCATTATTTTCTAAAATTAAATAAAGAGCCCCCTACTGTGTCTTTTGTTATCTCTACATAACCAAACAATGAGCACCATGTGATATTTATCAGCCTTACTCCCCAGAAGAAGTATGGTATAAAAGACATAAGCTCTTTCAGCCTCTCACCATCGTTATGGAACATGAAGTTGCAGGTTGCCTGAATGAGCAGGCAGAGAACGCAATAATTACTTACTATGAATGTCCTAGATGTGACAGCTTATTACATCCATTAGAGCATGGCTTAATGTTTCATCATTCATATTCTGCTGTACCAGAAATACCTCTGTGAAATATTAATAAGAAATATGAAGAGCGTATATGGAATCTATGCAAATAATAACAAGGAGAAAGAATAGTTAAAAGGTTTAATAATAAAAGACAATGCTTGGACATTATTCTTCTTTATGCCATAGCAATTCCTGAATGAACCAATGTAACAAAAAAATGTTAGCACTCCTTTAAATCTAAATCCATATAGATGACCATTATATGTCCTCAATCTGTTGTATCTTGCTCCAGTGAGCAACAGGCTTCCTTCAGTCCTTAAAGTTCAGACAATTTGAAGGAGGTCAATCAGCACATTCATGTAAGGGGAGCCTCTGGCATTTTTAACTAACATACATGTACTATATTATTTACCTAGCTGGTTGGCATACCTGTAGAGTCGGATGTTACTATTTTTGCCAGTTATTAGTTATTGCGCTGGATTACTGTTAAACACTCACTGGCAAATTTTCTCAGATGATTTAACCTGGTCCTAGAGTAGGTACAGTTAACCTTGTAATATGTACAAAATGCACCTTTACACTGTATTATCCATTGCTGTAACTGAATTTGTTAATATATATTGAAAGCATTTTATAAAAGGTATTTAATAAGGCATTATTGTAACACTTACTATTTTACAGTTTATCAGCTGTGTCCATTAAAATGTTCTGTTCACCTGTAGCTGATTGAACAGATGCAATACAAAGTCCTATGCAATCAAATGACCCTGCAGAGCTGAAAGGGCTTAAAAGTATACAATGTAATCCTTCTCTAATGCTAATGCTAGATACTGCATTTTGCTGCTGGGAAATAAGATTGCTCACCACTACTTTACATTGGAACCCACAAGTGAACAGCTCAAATATACAGACAAATGTTTTTCAACAATAAAATGCCTAAATGAGTCCTTACACATTCATTTTGGCTTGAATAACTAGCAAGTATATGCATTTTGCAGATACAGTAACAGCAGGGTGGCAACATGCATAGTGTAATGTGAGATTACAATAGAAGTCTGTAATAGCTTTATAAATCTTTGTTGCATTTTCAAAAATAGCTTACAACTATCCAAATAAACTTCAGTATTCATGAACATGTATTATACATGTACAGTACATGTATTATAAATCTTAATGAGCATGGGGATTTGGTGTACTTTTAATTGCAGGATAGATCTATTGAAAGCACATGTGGCAGAGAATAAACTTTTGCATGCAAAATTCATTTAGAGCAAACTTTTTTTGGTTTAAATTTTTGGCCCTCGACATTTTTAGCTCAACACAATCTAGTTCATTCAATTGGAGTTTCTTCCATTGCAGGAAAAGAATTGAACTTCTTCCTGATCTAAAATCCTGTCCTGATTCAGGACAACTGCAGCATGTTGTTTAGAGGTCTTAGTGCCTGTGTGTGCCTTTGAGCTGATAGCTTGGCACATTATTTACTAATGAGCCCCATTATAACAGCAGTCTAGGAACAGATCCTTCTAGAAATCATTTTAATATTCAGTACTCCCCTGCTTCGAGATACCATGTATGGTGTGTTGACTCAGTTAAGAGAAATACTTACCTACTATTTTTAATTATATATGCTAATAAATGAAAACCTCAACAGAAAAATGGCCTAAGCCCACATTTTGTCATTTTTCAAATTATTCTCTAGAAAGCTTCCTTCTATATTGTTCTAAATAATACATTTTCTGATTAGGATTAACTGTGTTAATTAGTTCATTAGATTGGACAGATGTATTCCACAATAACACCCTTTTGCTTTAGGCTAAATCTTTAAATTTAGTTTTTCTCGAAAGAAGAATTTATGGACTTAGGCCATTTCTCCGTTGAGCTCCTCAAATGTATTTCACTCCAATGGAAAATACATAATCCACCCTTCAGTACGAAGTGAAATAATTTGATCTGCCAAGCTATTCTTTGGTATGAAGGTACATGTACTAGATTTAACGGAATTAAAATGGGGTGAATTAGTCTAGGGTTGACTCTCTGGGGGGAGGGGATAATATGCTTACCGATACCTGTCTTTTCTGTAGCATTGACTCCTGCTTCATCTTACAGCTATCTTCTTGTCTTCCAGCATCACAATCCCCTTCACTTCCACCTCCTCCTCTATGTTTCAGATGTGAGCGCGTTAAGCATATAAAGCCCCTTTCATCCCTGAATCACCACTAGACAACAAGTATTTTAGTTTAAATGTATCACTATTTCACACTTATAGGCAGCACCTCCCTTTGGACATTCCTATTTACTTTGATCCACACTACCACACTTATAGTCTGACAAATCTATTTGATCATTGTTTATTTGTTGTGCTTCTTTATATACCACAGACATATTCCATGGCAGAGATTAACCATTCACTTCAATTTATTCCCCCTTTGTAAGTTTACAGTCTAGTTTTGCTATTCAGTTATACACAGACTAGGATCAATTCCCTTAGAAGCATGTGTTTGGTTGGTGGGAGTACTCAGAAAACATACAAACTCCCTGCAGATAATGTCTTAAGTAAAATCGAACCCAGGACCAGGCACTGCAAGTCAGCAATGCTACATACTGAGCTACTGTACTATCCATGTCAGTCTGTATCAAAAGTCAAAAAATTTCTTTTTTTATGTTTGATAAGTTTAACCAAGAAGTAAAAGGTTGCTATGTTCCAACTGCCATATGTACTTCACTAAAAAAAAATAATAAAAAAACTCTAATTTCTTTATGTATTTCAGGGCTGAGCCAGTGATTACAAGAATTAAGGAAGATCGAAGAAGAATCATTTTACCAGCAATTGACAATATCAAATATAATACATTTGAAGTACAACAGTATGCAAATGCAGCACATGGTTATAACTGGGGGTTATGGTGCATGTACATCACGCCACCACAAGATTGGTTGGAAAAAGGGGATGAGGCTGCTCCAATCAGGTAAGTCAGTAGTGTTATTCTTTTTTTAAAAATACACTATATATCTAGAGATGTGTGTTTTTGTATATCATACAGTAGATGTAAATTGCACAGAAGGAAAAGGGGTTGAAAAAAATCTGGATTTTTGTGGGGTGTGTTAACCACTTAGATTTGGGGATCCATGTACATACAGTATCATTATGCCATTCAGCAGTAGAAAGAGTTGTGTACATTTCAGTTCTAGTTAAAACCTACTGTAGCATCCATGAATAAAAGAATGGACACTATTTTCAGTGTTATATAATTATTTCAGCACTGGACCTCTTATTCAAAATGGTGTTTTGCACAGTAAATAACAGAGATGTGCATATGTTGCTCTGATTACATCCCCATGGTTTGGTTTTATTTAGGTTCTGATTTCTTTAAAAACTACACAAAAAAAAAAACAAACATGAAATGAAATGAACATATTTCTAGGTTTCTTATTCCTTTTTATGACCATTGCACATGGTTTAAGTAATTTGGATATATAAAAGCCATTTTCTTTGTTTATTACAGAGGTATACATTTGCTATTAAAAGCAAGAACACATAAAAACAAGAGATGACATAAAAAAATGGGAAATGGTTCAGCATTATAAAGCTTTCTGTACTCATTCATGGGGAATTTAAAGGCTTTCAGCACCTTCCTGAACAACCTGAAATAGTTAAAACTGACCAAATGACCAAGGCCCTGTAAAAGTCACTGTACACATTTATGGGGGTTATTCATCAAATTCCGAACAGTCGCGTATATTCCTGTATTCACGTTTATTTGTGACTCATTCAACAATCTCTGCGATGTGATGAATTTGTGACCAATTGTGACGCTTACTCCAGTTGCAGACTTACGGAGCCCTTCGCATCAATTTGCATGGGCATGCACAGGTAATTTGGCTATTCAGCATGCGACTGAGTCTATCGAAGGAGCGGATTCTGCAGTGCGTACTGCTCCGAATTTGCCTGTTTGCCTTCACCACAAAGGAGAGGCGAATTGAGGGGTTTTATGGCAGGGTTCCAGTGTTGCGTAAGGCGACTGTTCATTCAAAAGTAACAATAGCGACTGTGACTAAATTAGTCTACTATTAAACATGAACTAGGCACAAGATGACATATTAAAATAAGTACTATTCGCTTATACACAGTTAGTGAGATAACATGAGACTGATGTCACTGCCCTTCACTTGGGGAGTTCTCCTCACTTCTTGTCCTACTATAGTGCGACTGACTATGTCACACTACGCATGCGACCGCATCCAACGCGGTCTGCTGCTTCATTAATAAGGAGAAGTGAATTTGCGACTTCCTAGTCATATTGATGTGAACAGACGAGGAGATACTATACAAGGTGAATATGGACTTTGATGAATAATCCCCATATATGACTTTTAATCAGAATTTGTAAAATTAAAGATCTTAACTCCCTCCCCACCCAAAAAAAAATACTGCCTAATTAGAACTGTCCCTTAGTGGCCCTGACAACTTGGTACAAGTAGGCTCTCCAAGTCAACAATTTGACTTTATAACCAGAAAATATAAATATATACTTTTGCATTGCAGTATGCACTGTGCAGAGGTTTCATAGGTTTTATGCCTTTTCTGAATAATTTGACTTTGTAACAGATTTTAAAGAAAAAAAAAAACCTCCCAAAAGGAAAAAAATAATGTCTCAGACCTGTGTGTCATAGCAATGCAAACTTAACTGGCCTTTTCATAAATCTGTCTCTAGCTATCCCTAAAAAGGGAACATGCGACTGCTTTTAGTTGCAGGGCAGAACTTAGCCCTATATACGTTACCCACTTAAAATTCTTCCTAAACCTCTGAAATGGTAGTAATTACGCAGGGCCCTGTTCCATGGGGGATTTGCAATGTTTCTTCTGGCTACTGTTATACAATGTATCCGCCAATACATGCATTATGCATGGAATAAAAGATAATAGCAGTTTGACCACATCCAGTAGTGTTACTACATGTGTTTTAATGAACCAGTTACATGACATGTTTCAGGCTGGTAGCCCTTTCTCAAATGATCATTTGAAATGAACCATATTAGTTCATTAAAACAGTGCTTCTCAAAGTGGTGGTCCGCGGGTGTTTTTTTCCCGATGTAGCGCTGAAATCCCCTTCTAGAGAGTCAGATTGACTCTCTCGGGGGTTAGGGGCAGGCTCATGTGACCCGATCGGTCACATGAGCCAATAGGAGACCAGGAATACACATAATCAGTATTCTCGGTCTCACTTCCTGATCCCCGGTAGCTGGCAGCACGTGGCTGCAGAAACGCTGCAGGTAAGTGTGGGTGAGGGAAAGACATGG
>WMED01001921.1:0-24325 GCA_019650415.1 Pipa parva
ATCGCCACCGGAGGAGGGAGTGAAATGGCTCCCTCCTGAAAAAAGTTTGCCGACCCCTGCGTTAGAAGACACAACCACCTAAACACAGTAAATTAATAGCAGCCAGGGCGACCTGGCTTAACTCAGCTTTTGGTCAGTGCCAACAGTAAACCACAGGCAAATTAGAGTAATTTCCCAGGAAGGCTGCAAACATTTCAGAAATTCAGCATTGACAAAAACAAATTGTTTATGCCATCCTGTTTAACTATAGAATTGAATAATAAGAATATAAGTGTTTAAACCTGCTCCTCACATTGGCTTTTCCCCCCCCAATTTTGTAAGTTGTATAGGAGTAATTAAGCCCAATCATGCAGGGTTAGGATGGGGAAAAGTAAATAAGATACCCTTATTCTGCGATTAAAGATATTTACACTGCACATCTGATCACTGCACATACTTACCCTGTTCATTTTGACAATTACACAGGGTTTTCCTGTGCTGTATCCATAGGTGGGGTCATCTATACCAGAGCATAGTCCCAGTGAAGATCTGTTAAACTGGCAGGACTTCTTAGGTCCTTCCTCATTCTGATCGAAATACACACCTGAATCACACAACTCATTTTTGGCTTGCTTTGAATCATTGTATGCTGTGAAACAGAAAGGTACTAATTATACAAGGGCATCATGTAAACACTACATATAGCAATGCAAATTACACGGCTGCCATATTGGCTCCTTACAAAACCGATACAATGAAATACTCAGAACGTACAAGTTCTTCTTTACTAAAGCAAACAAATCTCATTTCTAACTTTATTCCTTTTTGCCTTCCCTTTCCTTTTCCATTACAGTAAAATGAGAGATTCTTAATATATTTAAAGCATTCTGAATGCCTAGGCAAAATGTGTGGCTATGGTGATTAGAAGGCCTCAGTCCATTCAAGTTGATATAGCCATTTCCATATACATAAGTAAATAATACATATTCCATACACAATATAAGCTATTGGCTGTTAGTACACTGCTTGTTTATAGGAAAATACATAATTTAGAAATAGGTTTTCTTTAGTGTAAAAAGTTGTTCTCATGGTAAAACTTGTTTGAAAAGCAGCAAGATTCCAACTAAATTTAAATGCATAAACAAATCTTGGAGCATCTTTGAGAAACAAAAAGAATCAGCAATCCTTTCACATCTTTGCCTCCCTTCGGGAAGACAAAAGGTCAACTAACCATACTGGGATGTGAACAAATGACCTCCTCATCACAGTAAGATCTAAAGGAAAATTTAACACTATCACCACCAGGAGTCACAGCACCTGGCACATAAAAATCCTAGCCAGAATATGGAAAGCTAAGTGTACTACATGATATAGACAGAATTTCCTAACAACCTTGAACCAGTATGTGCATTACTGACAAATAGTGTTACCGGTTCTCAATCTATAGACACTATAAAACCATTCTAATGATTTACAATTAAAGTCACCTTATTAACCTGATTAGCCACAAAAACTTTAAAATCCTCTTTGGCTAGACCAGGCACTAGGAAAATATGTGCAAGCTGAGAAACTCCCCCTCTATTCCATGTATCCACCCTGCAAGTTTATTGGCTCTGTCACATGGGAGTGAACTTCACAGGGGGAAAAAAAAAAAAAGAGGGTTTATTATGAGAAATGTCATTTGCACAGCAGTGTGTAATATAAAGAACTTATTAAGTCAATTTAACGTGTTCCAGCTACACAGATTTTCAATGACCCAATAAACAAGGCTCAAGTAATTAAAGAAACATTAACATGAAAAAGTAAAACGCACCATATGCGTTTATTTATGACTCATTTGGAGACATGTTTAAGGGTGAATAACTGAGAAAACAAAGATAATCTGAAGATAAAAATAAGGACAGTAAAAAGAAGACACCGGAAAAATTTTGTAAAGATCTCCAAGTTCTGAGTTACTTTTATCCAGCAAGAATGACATTTTTACATTTTTATAAAAAATAGTATATTATTTATAGTAGCGTTTTGATTGTGTGCACACAAGCTTCAAAACAAATTGAGCGTATTTCTGAAAATGTAAGATCACATCATACAAGCAACAGTTTTACTATTTTTAAAGGAGTCAGCCAAATCTATACATGCATGGAAAGGCAAGAAAAGAATCAACTTTGAATGGACAAAAATACATACAAATGTGCAGCAGGAGACAACCCAGTCAAAAGGCAGAAAAATAAATGTTAATATCTGAATGAGAGTGCTAACAAAAACAATGGCATACAATCACATGTAATGAGTCAATATCACTAATCTGATTCAAATAGTTGTCTGAACATCCCAAATTCATTATCTAAACTTCATTAGCATTTTTGAACCAGCCTATTAATTAAAGAAGCAATGGTAAAAATGTAACAGTGGAGACTAAGAGCGAAATTTTATTAAAGTTGGAAAGACCACTCTGGGTCTTGCCGACTTTACCGAGCAAAATCTCGTTTTATTCTCGCGAGATTTCGTTCAAGGAAAGTAGGTGTTTCCTACTATAATAAATTTCGCCCTAAGAAAACTGGATAAGCAACATGGCAAAATGCCATTTATTGGACATTGATAAAAATGTTATCCAGAGGTAAAACACTTTTTATGCAGGAAGTGTAGGGTAAAAAAAATGTTCTGCTAAGAAGGGATGGGGGGCAGAGTGGCTATTACTTACACCACAGATATCACTTATGCTGGTACTTTAAAAAAAAAAAAAAAATTCTAACACTGCTCTTTTACTTCTGGTAAAATTAGTGGGAAAAAAATAGTAGCAAAGAGTTTTGTGTTTGGACAAGTAAAAACACACAGCAACAAGTATATTGTTTGTATGGATATGAGGGTGCATCTTTCTTTTATGTGCAGGGGTATTCTCCACAGAACAGCACTCTTGGGCCCTTATTCACCAATGTGTGAAGTGAACCGCGATGTGTTCGATTCACTTCGCACATTGTATTATGCACATACTGATGTCCTGTGCGCGGACACCAGCATGCGCATTAAAGGGATTCCCCTCCCGGCGAAGAGACTCGAGTGCTCTCGCCAGGAGGGGAATCCCTTTAATGCGCATGCTGATGTCCGTGCACAGGACATCAGTATGCGCATAACACAATGTGCGAAGTGAGTCGAACACATCGCGGCTCACTTCGCACATTGATGAATAAGGGCCTTGGTTGGAATAGAAGAATGATTTTGCTAATACCAGTGGCATTTAAATAGCAGCTTATAGATGAGGTGTGGTTCACAGTTAGACTGCAGTTGTACAAGATATACATGAAATATTCTATGATTAAAAATGGAATTTTGTACACAAATGCTAATAAGAGGGACTGTATGTAGCCAGCCTTTGGTCTACTCAGTCAAATTACACTCTGCACCACAATTTTAATGCATCAACAAAGTTCTCATGAATACAAACAATTAGTGTACCATTTCTAAAAGAGACTGGCCAAACTAGTCTTAACTAAAAACTGAATTCCAAAATACAGTTTTCCTTAAAAATCATTCATTGAAAATAATGAACATAACTGTAACTGGCAACAGTGGAAACAACCCTTGCAGACAAAAGTACAACATCCCTATAGTTCCCAATAAACAGATTCATTATAAGTAGGGTTGCTCTCTTTCACAGGAGATCAAACTTACGCAACAGAAATGAATCAAGAGCTCTTGTATATCCCTCATAGGACTTAGGGACACTTCTACTGAATTTAATCTCGAGACCAACATCCTTAGGGGAAATCATGAGCCCTGAAAGAAGAAGAAGAAAAAAGTTGTTACTATGTAAAGTAATCCAAGAAACTATATAAACAAAAATAAAATGTCTCAATTTGTTATTATGGGGATGAATCAGCTAAATTTATTCAAGAGCAGGCAATGTTCAGCATAATCCAAATAATTACATGTTGTTGGGTTTTCAGAGCATCCCAAAATGTTTGCCCACATAGAGCAAATGCATTTAAAATGCAAATTAACCTTTAACATATTTTGGCTGCATAATCAAGCACATCCTACAGTTGTATATTTACTTGCGCTAAACTGAAATGAACAACAGAATTATTTATACCTTTTACTACCCTCCCTGCATAAAGAAAACTATTTAGAAAGCATGTAACTCCTGAATGGGAAAATAAGCGTGCATGAAGTCTCACAAAAGGCTTGTGTAACAGGCGTGTGAACTGACACTGCCATGTGGAATTCTGCATTTTTTGTGCTATGGGGGGATGGAGGTACTGCTATTCTGTATTGGGTCACAACAGTCAGCATGCTGTGAAGAATTGCAGTAACATTGGAAACATAATATCACACTCAGAAAGAAGAACTACTTAAATGTACAAAAAAAATCTGGAAGAGCAAGAGCAATTACTTTGTCCAACAACTCCCACCCATAAATCATATAAAAGATAGCTGAAAGCAGCCGAGTGTCCCATGCACACTGGCATTGAGACATTCAGTCATACCTGCAACTGTCTAAGCAGAGACAGTTCTGTGCTCGGGACAACATTTGAAAAAAAATGATGTGCTTGTTATTTACAGAGCTATAGTCATGTCAAGTCATATGAACACATCAAAGTTCATATGTATTCCCCATTCAGCAGAGACTGTGTAAGCACAACTCCATAGACAACAATGGACAATATTTTTAAAGTACTTAAGTGGGTCTCAACAAATTGAAAATATAATGTAGTAGGTCATAGGTAGCGCCCTTACTGTGTTTTCACTTGCACAAACTGAAGATATACAAACTCAGAAGTGAGTTCACTCCAACAAAACCTGCATCCATTGCCAAGATTCTGTTCCAGCTACATAATGTTAAATGACTATACCCATAGAAAGTTCTGCTTGCAGCACAGACTCAAGTATCTCTCTTAAATCAGGGGGAGCAACTATAAAAGTTATACAGTTGTCATTGCTCAAGGTATATTTTTATTTTTTATTTTTAACTCTTAGCAGCTTTTAACTATGAGTAATCAGGTATGTAATATCCTAATATTCAAATAGCTTACAGCAGCACCAATAAACCCAATAGTAATTGGAAAACAACGTTGGACTGATTTTCTACTACAGTTAGTTACTGTAACAGTTAGGCATTCTATTTTCTAAATTCTCATGATGACCAATGAACTATGTATTGCATACACTGTGCAGGGTGTACATTAATATTACATCTAGATTAATAGTGTAGCACAAGGCTAGGCAGTTCTTGTTGTCTGACCCTGGCCAACTATTGTGAGCAACTTTTATACATCTTGCTTTGAGCAATTCTTAAATTAAGATTATTACTTTAATGATATTGTGACAGAAGAAACATTACATACCATGTTTCCCCGAAAATAAGACATCGTCTTATATATTAATTTTTGCTCCTAAAAAACGCACTAGGTCTTATTTTCAGGTGATGTATTATTTTTTTGGACACTGTACTGGTATAGTATATTTATCTTATTTTACTACAGCTAGGTCTTATTTTCAAGGGAGGCCTTATATTTCTAAGCTTGGGAAAATTGCACTGTGTTTTATTTTCAGGAGATGTCTTACTTTTGGGGAAACAGTAAAAAATTTCAACAATTATTTGGATTAGTCTGAAATAATTAAATTAATTAAAATAATTAAAATCAAAAATTACATTTCATTACACAACATTTTATTGGGATTTGATTGGTTCATTCATATGCAGTTACTCATACTAAAACCTGTGAGCATTCGCAGAATGAATAGTAATTTACTGAGTTACAAAGATACACATCCAGGACCTCTGAAAGTGAGAAAAGAGCATGGTGAGTAATACAGCATAAACACACATTGACAGTCTTTCATGATACCAGAGTGATCCTTCAATACATAGTTGCCCAACGTAACATTCAGCAGAACCAGCTGCTAAATACATTGGCACGAGTTAAAAAGACAAAGGAGTGTGTATTTATAGGTCTAATATTAAATTTCCCAATGGGATTATTAAACATTCGGTCAGCTTACATAGAGAGGAAATGGAGTTCTATAGCATTCCAAACCCAGGGTGGGTTAGAGAGGAGAGAACCACTGAATGGACCATCCATTGAAGGGGTAGGCGGGTGGGTAGGACATCCACTAGGTCAGGGGTCAGCAAACTTTACTACCAAAAGAGCCATTTTGCCCCCTCTTCCACTAACGAAAAGTAGTCTGGAGCCGCAAAACATAACAGCTTAGAAACTTTTAAAAGTTGTAATCTTTTTTTTTTTTTAACCTGTTACAACATCTGAATACAACAAACAGAAGAAAATAACAAAAATATTTAAAAATTACATTGATAAATAACCTTTATTCTTTTTTTTCCCCATTTGTCAATCAAGGCAGAAGGGAGCCACAACAAGGAGGATGAAGAGCCACATGCGGCTCCAGAGCCGTGGTTTGACTACCCCTGTACTAGGTGTATAACATAAGGTGGTTAGTGTATTCCCAAATAAAAGCCAATGGAGATCTTGACAAAAAGAGGATTCTATGCCCATGCCCCTAGTGGTTAAAGATCCAAGCAGGGCATCATTTTTTTTACACCTATTTACATGTGTACAATTGGGCTGAAGTGAAACAGGCATACCACTCAATGCCATCCATTTTCTACAGATAAACAGATGCTATAAAAATGTGTATCTATAGGGCATAGTTCCCTTGCTACTAACACAAGCAATTAGAACCACCATTAGCAATTAGAACCATCCGGCAATTTAGAACCACCATTATAGAAATTCATTCAACAGAAGATTGGACTGTTGTGCTAGCAAGGCACAACTGCAAAAGAATACATAGAAATTATCAAATGGAAATTGAAAACATTTTTAAAGAAATAATAATCAAGCCTTCAGAGAATTCAATGGAAAAATCTAAGACAAACAGAAACTCTACAATTCTTTGAATTTCCTTGAGGCACTGTTAGATTCAGTTGATTATAAGGACTCTAAAACCCCTGTATCTTTGTTAGTGTTCAAAAATACATGTAAATTGTTAATTTGTTATAATGCAAACCTATTTATACAGGTTTTGTGCTGAGGCCAAGTCAATGGAAACTTGCAATAGCCTTTGTGAGGCTGCAAATAACTTTATGGCATTAAAGCACTTTGGGTGGCTCCAACATTATTTATTTTTACCCTTAGATGTCCAATCCCTTTATCCATGCAGATGCCCCTCTCTGCCTAGATGTTACTTGCAACAGAGTACACTAACATACACTACATTAACAGTGCATTTACAGAACTACTGGCTGCAAATGTCATCAGAAAATATAGCACTCTGTGTAACCTGGATGTTCTAAATAAAGGAGGATATGTGATGACGTTTACTTCCAAATTTGATGGGTAAGACTACCTTCACAGAAAAAGCTAGTGCATTAAGAAATTCTACAAAACTTATTGTTATGATGTGTGTCTCTGGAAATGGTCATCATATTTTTTGGTCACATTCATAACGTTGGTTTCACAGTATGAGAATCTTGCACAGAGGTGCAGCATGGAGATGTAATGACACTGCTGCCTATTGCAGAAAGCCCAGGTAGGGTACATCTCCTGACCGTGTCCATTATAAAAAGGTAAACTGGTGAGAAGATAACACTAATCTCTGAGGAGTTTTTAATTAAAAAAGATCATTTATTATTTTACCTAGAATACCTGATACACGGATAGTCAATGTAGCTGAAGTTCCAATAAGCTACTAACACCAGAACTCATAATTATTTGCACACTCCCAAGAACTATGCTATTTTCTGAAATTTGCTAATGATTTAGTATTCTTGATGTATTGATCTTACCCTATGTATATTGTGCATATGGAAACAGTGTGTGTATACAGAGCCTAATGCACAGCAGCCACTACCATTATTCAAGATATATGTAAAATTCCCCCACAAAAAAAACCAAAAAAAAAAACCCACAGTATAAGAGAAGGGCATACCTGGAGAAGAAACTCTGTCTCTGTACTTGGGGACAGAATCATCCAGTGTTTGAAGCATGACCCACATGGTAAGTGTAAAGAGGCCAGCGAGGAATCCATAAAAGACCAAGTAAAAGAGCAGTATCAGAGCTGAGGAAATCAAAAGGGAAAAAGAATGAATATTGCTATTATAAAAGAAAAATGACCTTATAAACAGAAACACAACTTTGCAAACTTTATTATTAAAGGGTACGACACTTAAAGAATGTTCTCCATTTAGCAGCCAATGAAACTTTTGACGCCATACGTAAAAACAAGCACAAAAACATACAAGAAAAAAAGAAACCACATCCCATAGAGTTGATTTGTTGACCGCAACAAAATGTATTGAAAAAACCTGGACCCAAGAAATAATGACTTCCAATGTCTGCTGTGCTGACCACAAAAAAGTGGACTTCTATCATCATAATGTAATGTGCACTACTGCCCAATATGTTAACTCACTGCCTTGAACTTCATGGTTATGACCATTGTCATCAGAAACCAATGCCTATTTCTCATCACCCAACAATTACAGATACCCCAAAATTAGGATTGGTTGAACCAAAGGTGTTTTTACAAGATACAAACAAACCCCAAGGCTTTTACTTAACTAAACCTGAACCTGTGTTACCATACATCTGCCAGAAGTGTTATGGTTCCCGCATAAACTATAACCTTAAATATCAGTAAAAGCAATATTAAATATCTTGCCAAACCCAAATATGGTGGATTCAGTACATTCTGATTAAAAATATTTGTATGTTAGATATAGGAATGTTAAGTAGAAACAAAACATTTTATCAACTTGCCAAAACCCTCAGATCTCCAATATCATAAGCTTTTCCACAAAACTGCGTTTCAGGAGTCAATGTGCACTACTTTAGCCTCTAAAAACTCATTTTCCAAACTAAAATGGAAATTCCCTGCATTCTAAACCACTTCTTATCAAGAGGTAGGTCAAGATCTAATAGTAGAAATGATGAGTAAGAAGTGGATCACTACTGCAAAACTTCAAAGATTCAAAAACTTATGCACACTAGTCTTACCAACTTTGCAATTGTTTTTTCATTGCAATGACTTTTCAGTGCTGTGTTAAACCACCTTCAGACAAATTAACAAACAAGTTTCTTATATACCTCATCATTAAAGTGCACAAGAGGCAACATATTCAGTGTTACAAAATGTGGCTCAATCTTGCTACCACCTCCCATGATGCCAATTATAACATATACCACACGGAAATAAACAAAATGACATACTGTTAACAGTGAAAAGCAACTCACTGATACGTGAATTTAATATATCAAAAATAAAATCATCAACATTCATATCATTGGGAATAAATAGAGAAATTATAGACAGTAATTCATCAAAAAATTGTCAACATCCAAATGGTCAGTTTGTTTTTTTTTTAACTTTTCAAGAAGCAATAAACAAATTTGCAGTTAACCCTTTAGGATTCACACAGTCCAATGTGTAAATCCAAAAGGATTCTCTCTTTAACAATACACTGCGTTACAAATTATTATGCAAATAATATTTTCTCATATTTTCCAAAATTACCTATATGAATTGCAGTCATTGCAATTTTCCAGTCATCAACTATTCAAGTATAATTGAAAGGTTTTTGAACAAACTACCTATAACAGTATATTTTTTAAAAAAAACTCAAAATAAATGTTCTAAATTATTATGCACAGCAGAATTTTCAACCTTTTCATTTTTATGAAGAACAACAAAATGGTCATTTGTCAAATTATAAGCATTAGCAGGTTATTACAAACTGAAATCAAACAGTTTTCAAGTCCAAACTTTATTCTAGGTGGTGTTACATTTGCACATAGGACCCCTTGTTCGAAAGGAGCTTCTGAACTCTCTCGTCCATTGAATTTGTCCGTTTTTGGATGGTTTCTGCTTCAATTGTTTTGCATGAGGACAGAATACCCTCCCAGAGCTGTTTAGATGTGAACTGCCTCCCGCCATCATAGACACTCCTTTTGATGATGCTCCAGAGGTTCTCAATGGGGTTGAGGTCAGGGGAGCATGGGGGCTACACCATAAGTTTGTCCCCTTTTATGCCCAAAGCAGCCAGAGATGCAGAGGTGTTATTTGCAGCATGAGACAGTGCATTATAATGCATGAAAATGATCTTGCTGCAGAATGCACAGTTCTTCTTTTTGAACCATGGCAGGAAATGCTGTTTGAGAAACTCCACATACATTATGGAGTTCATCTTTACCCCTTCAGGGATCCTATAGGGGCCGACAATCTCTCCCCATGATTCCAGCCCAAAACATTACTCCACCTTCTCCTTGTTGGCGCCGTAGCAGTGTTTGCATCCTCCACTCCATCCATCTGGACCATCAAGCGCTGCACGGCACCCATCGTGAACAAAACAGTTTTGAAGTCAGTCTTCATGTATTGTTTGGCCCACTGGGGCCATTTCTGCTTGTGTGCAGTGGATAGAGGAAGTCGACAGGATGGTTTACCCACAGATGCAAACCTCTGAAGGACTCTGCATCTTGTTGTTCGGGGGACGTTGAAGGCACCAGCAGCTTCAAAAACTTGTCTGCTGCTATGACAAGGCATTTTTGCAGCTGCTCTTTTAACCTGACATACTTGGCTGTTGGAAAGAGTCCTCAATTTTCCCTTATCAGCATGCACACGTGTGTGCTGTGAATCCGCTACATACTTCTTGATTGTACGATGATCACGATGAAGTGTCTTGGCAATGTTGATTGTAGTCATGCCTTGACCTAAACACTCCACAATTTGTTGCTTCTCAGCAGCCGACACATCCTTTTTCTTTCCCATTTTGGCTGAAAATGTAGGCTGCTTAATAATGTGAGACAGCCTTCTTAAGTAGTTTTGCATAATAATTTGGAACACAGTGTAAATTATTCCTATCACCACCTCTTTGTGGCATATTTATAGTATCAATTACTCAATAACTCTGAGCTCATGTGCCTTGTGATCAACTATTGCAAAATGTAATGTAATTGGCTTTCATTTCACCACTGGCGCATCTTTCCAAGGCTCCTCTTATTAAGCTTTTATGCTTTGGGATTTTTTTTTTTTTTTTTTAAAGGTCCTCCCCTCTTTCCAACATATGTTTTTGTGTGAACACTAACATGTATACACAAAAAACTTCATTGTATTCTAAATATCCATTTCTCCTGTACTTTTTTCAGAATATGGTTGCAAGAAATCTTCTGCTACCAATACAAAAGTATATATATTTACTTCTCTTGTTTTGGCACTTGTCATTATCACATTTAAAAAATGTGCAGAGAAGCAGTTCATTCAACTAAAGATATATTTATCCTAGGGGTGGGCGATATAACAAAAAAAAACAAAACAAAACGATATTGCGATTTTTTTTTTAACTTACACGATAACTGCTGATAATGGCGTGCGCCTCATCCTCTAAAGCTTGATCCTGTCCTTCACCGCACACAGGGTTGTGTGGAGCTTCCGGGAGGTGGGGATAAAGCAGCCGGCTCAGCGCACTTACAAAGAAAAGGAGAGAGAGACTCAGCCGCGCAGACGCACTAACAGCCGATAGCTCATTAAGACTCATGAATATTCACTTCGTTTTAATGAGCTATCGGCTGTTAGTGCATCTTTATCTCTTTTTCTTTGCAAGTGCGCTGAGCCGGCTGCTTTATACCCACCTCCCGGAAGCTCCACACTGTTACCAGATATTGCAGTTTTGCAATATCGGTAAAACACTGTGTGCGATAGTATCGCGAACGATACATATCGCACACCCCTAATTTATCCTCAGTGTTTAGCTTCTAACATCACAGGGCTATAGCAGCTTCCTGAAAATATAGTTTCATTAGTTTCTTTGGAGGTCTTCCAATTGAGGGGGTTATTCACTAAAGTACAAATTGTTGTGTATAGATGAGAATTCGCCAGATTAAGACAGTTGCAATAGACTGCTGTCGCAGTTGCGTCTTTATAATGAGAGTATTGTTGCAGTTGCGACTTTATTATGGGAAAATTGTTGAAATTTTAACTTTAAAAAATTGTTGTAACTTTCGTGGATTTACTTCATCGTGGATTTACTATGGGAATCCACTGTTTGCGAATTCGACAGTCGAATTCGCACCTTAATGAATAACCCCCTGAATGTCTGGACTCAAAGTAGACCCTGCACCTCAGCTCAAAGGCCACTGTGAAGTAGTTTATCATAGCTTTTAGATGGACTGCAAAATGCCATATTAGGTAACCCATCAGGTACTGTTTTGTCCTGGTAGCTGCCAAAACAAGACATTTTCTACATATAATATATGAAGCTTCTACACCTATAAATTTTCTGTAATAGAGGCAGTATAATTATCCTTGTCACTCACTCTCAGACACATCAGCTCAAAATTGGGCACCCTACCTCTATGAAAAGAACTAGGGCGTGCGCGCACACACACACAATTAACCACTAGTTAGTCAAACTGATCATCTATAGCAGTGATTCTTAAAATTTATTTCATTTGCGCCTCAGTTTATCCTCATGGTCAACTCTTAAACCTCATCTATTGGATACTATAAAGCTGTTTACTATATACATTTTACCATCACATTATAAACACATTTAGCAGATACAGCTTTCACTGAATATTACAAGAGCTTTCAGGCATCATCATAGCAGAGTTACACTACTAGTTATATGGCAGTGGTAGCCCCAAAACTTGGGCCTCACACAGGTAAAAAGATACTTCTTTTTTATAATGGAATTCCAGTTCATATATCAGGTAACATTTCTGGATTATAGCACACTTAAGTTTAAAAAGATCAGTTTCTGTAAATGTGGGCGTCTTCATTGTTTTAGCGAGTCACAGAAATTAATTCACTGACTGTTGTAAAGACCACAAAGCAGTAAATAGAAGTGTGAAATGCACACAAACAGGTCAACATAGTCATTAAAATGAACACATTCAGACAAAATTGCATGCAATGTAAGTTTGAAGACAAACACTAAAAGCTTTTCTAAAAAAAAACAGAGCATTCACAATATTGCTAACTTATTAGACTCAAGACCTAGCCATTAGATCACCAGGGTAAACCAAATGTGCTACTGCCAAAAGGTGCACTATATACACATAGGATAGGCAGGAATAGACCATTCCTTTAAGACTGGCTTTGAGGATGATGCTTGGAAGAGTTTAACAAAAATATTCAGGGCACTGATCTAGTGCTATGCAGAAAACAGCCGCTGCTATACAAAATGCAGAGGAAAAAGCCAATGAACCTTAGATATCTTCAATGAAGGTATTGATGTGCTCGGCTGAAGCAGCATTCCTTGCCAGAATGAACAAAGGCTTTATTATCGGCATTTACTGAATCAAATCTTGTAGAATAAATAGATTAAGGTGCAAGAACCATGACAAAGATGGAGCACAGGATACTGATATTTCATGGCCACTTATTCAATAATTTGCTTTACAAGTAGATTGTGTGTGGAATCTGTATGCAAACTGTCGATGCAGATTGCCATGTTGAGACACCAAGGTCCCTTCACAAAAAATTTTTAATTTGAGTTCAAAGCACTTAACCAGTGGGATAGCATGCATTTCCAATACATTCAGTCAGCTTCCATAGATACAAAGTTCTTCAGCAGGTATATTTTAGATTATTGTTGTCTAGTTAGGGGCCACACAGTCTTAAACTGTTTTATTACCAATATTTAAATTATTACCAAATAGTTACCATTTTATTACCAAAATCTAAATCCACTCTCATATTAAATAATGTGTCAAAATACATTACAATACAGTAGTACTACCAAAAGAAGTAAATGATGTACCTAAAGTTTCTTATTTTACTTAAGCAACACTTTTATATAAATACTTGTGTGTGTGGAGGGTTGCAAGTATGTGTTATTTCGTCGATTGAAAAGATTCTATGTTATGTAACAATGCAGATCGGCACATTACACAATAGGTAAATATTATAATTGTATTGTATAATGCACTTTTCCCATGTCTGTATTATATTTGTATTTCTGAATTGTACAGTGCTGCATAAACTTTTGGCGCTTTTAAATACAATTAAACATACATACATAGATACATAAAATGGGGAAGTTGACCAAGAGGAGTTATTACAGTGGTAAAAAGGATGCTACAAATAATTATGTTCCATTAAGAAGGCCTATTCATAACTTAAGACTTTTACTAGAATGTAGCAACTGGTGCAATTGTCTATTAAGCTATATCACGGGTACAGGGGGACTATAAAAAATATATATATATATATTTTATTGGTTACTATAGGCTACGAGACCTCAATAAATGATCGTCTTTGTTAACACAAAATACTCAAAAAAAAAAACTCATAAATTGGGTTCAAAAATGGACAAAAACTGATTTAAACTTCAAAATACAAATGTAGCATTTCAGCTTTATATTTAATAAATTTGTGTCAGAAATGAGATTTCAATTAGTCAATATAGTATTTTGTGTGCAGACAGATGAGCAAATAAAATACACGTATATTTTTGTAAAAGGTTGGGGGTTGGGGTTGTCTGAAGCAGCAGGAAGAGTTACAGGGACCTGGGCTCCTGTGCCTAGACTGGACATAGGGGCTAACCAAAGCTAAAAGTGAATGGTACTTCCAGGGTCTTGAGCTTTCACCTTCACCTCTTCTCAGCATGCAACTGCTAAACTCTGCAATGAAATAATAAAGTACATGCCCACAGCCCCTCCAGCATCTAGAAAATAAATCTTCCACATGGGACTATTTTGATGCATGCTTTCCATTAGCCTGGTGCCAAGTTTGATCTCTTAAAGTAGAGATTCTCAACATGTGGGTCGCAACCGACTCTCTCGCGATGCTCTCACAGGGGTCGTGAACACGCTGCAAAGCCGGAAGAGAGCGCAGGTCCCTTTATACAAGGTTTCCTGCGCAGTGATGTCTGGCCCAAACGTCATTACGTGACATGCTTACGTGATGACTTTTCGCCCGAACACCATCACGTGACATGCAATGATGTCAGACCCAAACATCATCGCGTGTCGTCAGTACATTTTTTTGTAGCCTAGAAACTATATTCACAACAGCAAGATAGATAATGCTTAGATAATTGAATATTTGTTCTTTCAAAGAATACATACTTTCTGAGTGGTATCTGGATTGAAAAAGGTTGTTTTGCCAGAAAAACTGCAATATGGACACTTGGGAGTACAGCATATTCAATCTTTATTCAAAATTACTCCTGTAAGTCTACATTTTGATTGTTTGGCAACAATACCTTTGTAAGCATCCAAGCAAATTGGGTATCATTCTGTTCAAGAGACATTTCTTTTTCAGATTTTGTTTGGTTTTGGAGCTCACATATTGGGATGTAAACAATAAATCTCAACCTGCATTTTCTTTAAACTTTTTCACGAAACTGACAAACTGTCAATGGCATTCCTATATATACTTTGCAGCGAAAATAGTTGCTTTGCCTGAAAAACTTTATTATAAAAGATCTGCACTCACAATAACTATACAAAATATCAGACTAACTTTAGATATGTAGTTTGTATTAATATGTTTTATGTGGTTATTTCTATTTTATATAGTTAATATCAATATATAACTGCAATGTATGCAAGCTAATAGTACTATTGTCTAAAATGGTTTTCAATTTTGTCTCCTGGGCAGAATACATTGGGTTTTCTGAAAAACATTAATTTTCCCCTCACATATTTTAACCAAAATATTGAGCAAGAAAAGGAGAAAGACATCATAAATTTTAGCTGACAGCATGTTTTTTTGGCCAACTTCAGTTTGTAATTACCTCCTGTAATCCACCATTTGTCTCCTGAGAAGCTGCTTGCTTGAAGTGCACCTATCCATTATCTGTAAAGCTGGGTATTGACTCTACAATCTAACCATTCAAACTGAACAAATTAGTCAAACTTGGCTGGCTGGCTGGCAAGTTATTACATAGTTTTCAATTCAAATCTACATTATTGAGTCATTAAATATAAAACTGGTATCTTGTAATAATGTTGCATCAGGCATATTTTAGAAAAAAAGAAATAAATAAGCCTGCAATGAGATTTGTTTACATTATTTAGGGTGCCACAGTATTTAATTAAAGTAAGCAAATTATGGGTTGAGAATATATTTATAAAGGTACATGTGGAATTTTCTACCAATTAAAACAAGACTACTGCCTTGCCTGATTTATAGTTCGCTCCTTATTCACTAAATCCAAGAAAGCATCATCTTCTTGCAACAGAAGAAAAGTAGGCAGTTGACTTGCAGCACTGGGTCCAGGGTTTGATTCCCCTCAGGATATCATCTGCATGAAGTTTGTAACATCTCACATACTTGCATGGGTTTAATGTGGGTACTCCAGCAATCTCCCACAATGCAAAAAACATTCTATGTTAACACAGTCTAATTAAATTGGCTTGAGTATGTGTGTGATTGCATAGGGAAACTAGTTTGTAAGCCCCGGGGATCAACTATAACACACACACACACACACACACACACACACACACACACACACACACACAAAGTATTGTGGAAAAGATTTAGGGGGAAATTCAGCATGCAGCAAAGTGAGCTCCGAAGCGTTCAGCTCACTTCGCAAATGGTATTATGCACACGCTGATGTCCGCACGCAGGACATCAGCATGCGCATAATACCATTTGCGAAGTGAGCCGAACGCTTCGGAGCTCACTTCGCTGCATGCTGAATTCCCCCCTTAGGCAGATTACTGGAAAAAAATGCTGCAAATAAAAATGCTTTCAAATAGAATTGTGTTGATTAGTATTTTTATTAAAGTTATTGACCAAACTATACATATATATTATATTTATATTGTAGAAACATAAACTGAAACATTGAAAAGTAAAAAACGATTGTGTTTTTGAGTTATCACCTCTTAATCAAGCAGCCTCTCCTTAGCACTTCTTATGTACTTGCATTTCCTGTATAGTGCCCAGAAGTCACCTCCCCCTAATTAGGTCGCACAATGATTAATTCTGCTAGTGCATGTTTAGTAATCTGATACTTTCTTTTTACTGCACAAGCCCTGCAGCACTGAATTATGACTAGGACCAAGTCGATTTGTAACACAGAGAATGTGAGAGGGGTGGGGGCGTGGCCACATACTCTACAGGAAGGAGGAATATTGTGCAAGTGCTGCAGAGTGAAAAGGTGAGTGAGGATTTCATTAATCGTTTTTCCACTTTACAATACTTTAATGGGACAATCTTTATAAATAGGGTTTACTTACATTTTAACAAAATGCAAAGTAAATGAACAAAAGAGAAATCTAAATCTAATACGCGAGTAACTAAACAGGTGATAAATCATTATTTTCAGAACTAGGTTGAAACACAGTCTCTAATGGAAGCAGAAACAGCTGTGTAGGAAGCATAAAACTGGTTGAGGAACAGTTGCTAAAAAAGGTAAGGTTGTGGAAGACAAATCCATGCCTCTCATGTAAAGACTTCAAGGCAGACCAGGGTTTAAATAAGTGCTGTTCAAGCTCTTTTAAAGAAGCACAAAGAAACTGCAACATTGAGGACAGTAGATGCAGTGGAGTGACAAGGAAACTTAGTGCAGCAGATGAAAGACCCCATTATACTTACTTCCCTTCAAAATTAGAATATGTTCAGCACTACCACCAGCTCAGACCTTGCAGAAGCCAGTGGAACCAAGGCACACCTATCTACTGTTTGGAGAAGTATGGCCAGGAGTTGTCTTAATGGAGGAAATGCAGCTGAAAAACCATACACATGGAAACAAGGCTAAGCAACTCAACTATGTACAAAAATATAGAAACTGGGGTGCAGAAAAATGTCAGCAGGTGCTCTGGGCTGATTAATCAAAAACTGCTGTATTACAAGGTACAGTAGTTTGTTCATTATAGGGTTGGAAAATTATACAATGAGTGTCTGCAGGCAAAAAGCATTGTGGAGGTTCCTTGCAAATCTGGGGCTGCACTTTATTACACAAAAAGAGCAGCTGCCTCTAATAAAGGTTAATAAAGATATTAAATAAAACTCTATTGAACTAATCAAGGCCAATAAGGTTCATTGCAAAGTATAATAGCTTCCCAAAGGCTTTACTTTAATTAAAATAAAGAATGAAAGTAAATATATGTCTTATGAATACATAGTTTAGGATTAAGCTAATGGGCAGGCTAAGGGCTTAAAAAAATAAAAATGACATGGAGGACTACATGCAACACTGGGACAAGCCTCCTTTTACAACATAAAGCTTTCCACTATTTGCATTCAAAACCTGACAGGATTTCTTCTTTAAAGCATATTACCTTTTATGTATATAGTTGTGCTATAAAGAAGCACTGGAACAAAAAAAAAAAAATTAGTCAAAAATAAGAAGGCACTGACTTATAGAAAGATCTTGCTTCAGTGTTTCTTGGATAGAACAGGAACACAATCCTTTTCATTAACAAATAATTCCCATGAGCGTATTGTTCCTATAAACCCCTTACTGACAATAAGAAAAAAATGCATGTGCATATTGCTGTTACACTGTGTTCACAATTAACCCTTAAATCTTTTGAGAATGTAGAATACTCTGTATAGAAACACTCTGGCCTCCTCAGGGCCAAAACCAGCCTTCAATTCCACTTCACCTAATTAATACTGCATGAATGGAGGACATTTTCTGATGCTTTCTGCAGTGGGGGAAGGGTGAATCAAGAATGGTGCTGGAGCCAAGAAGGTTCCACAGAACAGCGCAGTGCAGTAGAAGAATCCATAACTGCACATCTGCAATGACTGCAGTGCATTAAAATGAAAGACAACAGAAAAACCCAATGTCAGCAGTGTGGAGAGGCAGGGATGATGGCCAAAACTGGCTTAAATTAGACAAATAACATATACCTTTCTAAATAGAATTGTATGTAGAAAACAGATTATTGGTTTAACAAATAAAGCAATATTCTGCAGGGGTTCAAAGCATCAAGACACTAAACTTCCCACCAGCATTCCCTGATATTGATAAGGGATTCTGGGAGTTGTAGGTCAACAGAGAAGATTAAATTTACAGCCCTGCACCAGACCATAAAGTAAATGAATATGAATACACATCACTAGTTATGGCATTTGGAATAATCTGTTCACTGCAGCATGACAATCAGCATGATTTGCCTAAAGAGCAGCAGTTATTATTCTGCAAAGCATACAACTTGTCTGGATTTCTGGGAAAGAACAAGTTAACCCAGTGGTGACAAGGCTGTCAGAGCAAAGAAAATAAGCAGACAAATTCATCTGGGTTCTGTAATGGTTACTGTGACACTCACCTATTCATCCGACCTACGCACAGAATGAATAAAAAGGAGGGAGGCAGAGAGAGGGGGGAAAAGTGCTGATTGGGTTCTGAAATCACAAGACAGCAGCAGCAGCAGGAGTGGAAATTTCCCTTCCTCACACACTGAGATGCATTAGGGGACTGATTTCCATTTCAATTGAAATGAAGGCGGCATGTCACAAGAGACTACGGACAATCACAAAAAGGCCCAAACACACCCCTTTACCCTTGAAATAGCACTGTGCAGTGATGACAAAAAGTAGTAGCCTTTGGTTCCCTGAACGATAATACGTACAAGCAGTTAGCCATTTTGTATCCAAGGGCATTCTTGGTTTGTATACCATTTAGAAGGTACTATGGCTTAGGACCATTTAAGTTACATTTTAGCATCAAAACCCTAAGAGATCTCTATGTCAGGCTGGTTAAAGACGAAAATAAAATCTTTTAGAAGACAGTCAGATTTTACATGGGCACTGGCCTTATAAACTTAGTACAGTTATATTGAATAGATTGTGACCTAGTAGCAGCATTTTTATAAACACTGCCCTCTGGCTTCTGACTTGCTCTGCATGTAATAGAGATTTAAACAATTTATGAAGTCAATAGGTGCAAGGTTATGGCAGTCTAGCACTTGCTATGTTCAGCAAAATTTATTGACAGATAAGGATGACTATATCCTTACTAAGCTTTAAAGATAGAATCTGTTTGCAAAACCCATGATATATTTTTAAGTTTGCATGTCCAGAAATGTAAAAATGTTTTAGATAGTGCCAAGAAAAGCTTAGGAACTGAATGCTTAACCATAAGCAGAGACTTATTGAAGAAAAAAAAAAAAAAAGATTTAAAACCATAAACTAAACATATCATTACCCTTTAAACAACTGGTTTGAAGTGAGGCAAAGACGTGCACAAATAACATGGATATATATTTTCTCACCACTACAGGTACTCTTCTTCTGATGCCTAACAACAATGCCTCTGCCATGAAGTGCAGAATGAATATGTATTTCTTTAAGTTCTATAGGAAACAATGGGATAAGCAGGGAGTTGTTTACTTAACAGATGAAAGATGGCTGCAAGCAGAAGAAAGAAACAACAGATTGCAATATTAAACAATAACCCAGACACAAAGAAAACATTTAACAGTTGACATAGGGATAACTACCATGACAATCCAATGGGATAGTTTATTTTTTCCCCCATTACTGGTCTTTTCCATGCAGTAACAAATTAGTAAGAGCAGGGTGGGGATTGAAAAAGAGGAAATGAAAAAGAAGGCTATTGGGTGAACAATACAAAAGAAAAGTGTTATAGAACGAAACAATGACAAATACCAAAAACATGTGATTTTCTGTCTGTCATAAGCTCTTGTCAATCTGGACCACTCCCAATGCACAGGAAGTGCTACTTCAAAAAGTTATCAAATATCAGAGGATTTAATGCTCATCTCACTTAGCCTAATCTTTCTGTATATATTTTCGTCTCAGATTAATGAGGATTTCTATTCAATGTAAAGTTGTTGTTTTTTTTGTCTTACTCAATTTCTCTGTATTTAGCTTTATCATTTTTACTTTGATAAACTATTGTACCTGGTTAGCCATGAATGAATCCATGTTGGGACAGTGGATGATTTTAGTCACTTGATGTGACAATCACCAGAGAGGTACAAGCTGCTGCTATGTGTAAAATCAGCAAAGGGAATGGTTTATTGAGAATTAACAGGCAATACTGCAGAACCTGGGCCACCAGCCATAGCAGAGTTATTGTGATTGATGGTCCACTGCCTACAAGCCAGGCTGTATCTTTCCTGTATTACACAAGCTCCATTGCAAACATTCCCTCACCTATGCATCACTACAATTTTTGCTGCCAAAAAATGAGGATTACAGATGATTCATGTAACCTCCCCACCCCAGCAAATGTGCAAACCAGAAAATTAAAAATTTTATAAACAAGAATAGAAAGGATTTAATGCATAATGAGATAATATTTTAAATGTTCCTCAACCCATTCTGAAAAACACCAAAATGAAATTCCTTTTTTAGAAAAGTGAGATGTGTATACACAACAATGTACCAAACTCAGGTACATTTTAAAAAGTATGCCTATTTCACCTAGTTTTTTTTAAGAATTTAAAAAGCAGCCTTTTGAAAGATGTGAAATTGCATCATGCAATCAGCTTTTCAATTGTAATTTGAATAAAGTCACATCTGACCTCAGAAAAAAAAAAAGTAACTAATATTTATCATAGTTGACAGATTTGGACTAAGTGGGTGTGAAAATTGGACCAACTAGTTGAAGTCTTGACAGACACTTAAAAGAAAAAGCAGAATAAAAGGGACCACACAAGTAGACTTATGCAATACAGTTATGACATCAGGTAAACTGGACCCGTGGCCTAATGCAATAATAATCCAAGGCAAGAATAAATGCAGTACAGTACAATGGCATTCAGTGAATGTGTATAATTACATGCAAGAGAAGGAAAGTAAACTTTTTTTAAACAGATTAATACATTCAAACATGTAAATGAACAAATCAGTGCAAAACAGTTATTATGGGCTGGAACTTATATGTGTAGCGTTATGATAGAAAGTAAACCTATACGCATACTGCACTCCATAACAATAACCAAGCTTTCTAAATTCTTGGGAACTATGCAATTCATAATCCCATTAAATGAATGAAAATAGCATATTGGAGACATTTGTGAGGGAGACCTGTAAGAAACTGGCATAATTTGGTAAAAGTATTTATTATACAGTACAAATGGATAAATTAATCTTTAAAGATATCCAGTTTTGCATGTGACAAGCTAGAAACAAGGAGAATGGGGAATGGTCCATCTCCTTGAAGAAGCAGGGAGATCAGTTGAAATAAGCAGATGAAGAGGTAGCATCACTTACAGATGGTCAGTGTCCTAAATTACTCCCAAATGCTGTAGTTACAGCAATGCCCTCTGATCTCCACCCCCCATGAGTGTAGGTTAATAAATATATGTAAGTAGGTGAAGAACTTGCTGTATCTGTGGAAGAATATGACAGACCCCCTCCCTCATCTCCCATCCATAGTCCCACACTGTGCTATTTTTAGCATCCAATGCGGCTGACTTCAGAAGCACCCCCCACCTCCTCCCATCCACCATGAAATGTGTCATACAACTGATAGAAACTTCCCCATTGATGCCATAATATTTAACCCTTTAACTATAAAAGGGGTTAGGTTTACTCATTGGGGGGGGGGGGGGGGGGGGGGGGGGATATGTTTATGAGAATGATATTTTTATTCATTAAATTATACCTTTAGAAAGGTGTTACAGAACAAATGCTCCTTAGGCAATCTTACAGATGAGAACCATTATAAATACTGCCGTTGCATATTGCCATTACCAACGCAGTACAAATTAACCACACTCCCTAAACTGTACAATGTTATTTAAATGCAAATTGCCAAATACAATCAAACTACAAATAAAGCAAATCACTTTTCTTGGACCAGAGCTACAAAGTCTTATAATTGCCTACAACCATCAATTCAGGGATGAAAAATGGTGTCCAAATAGAAAAGAGTATTATTTAACTGAGAAAGTGCTATACAGTGGGTGCTCCAACTAGAAAACTGAAGGCCAGATAGGACAACTACTAAAGATTCTCTTTAATTTCCCATATATTGCATCATAGTTTTAATTGCATTCGTCTCCCTCCCATTTAAAAGCTAACAAATAACCATCCCTCGGCATATAAAATGTAAAATCAGATTAGGAAGGATTTGTTTTAAAGCAATATAAAAATGCATATTCTATTAATTCATATACAAACATAGCAAGCTTTATTAAAGCACAGTGACATTTTTACAAATTGTAAACAGACAGATTAACCATCCAGCATCCAATCATTCTGGACTTATCTACCTACCTAGCAAAACCTTTTAAAGAGTAAACCTTAAAAGCAAATTTCTCTTGAAATTAAAATCAGTATTGCAATTAGCAACATATAAAAGCAGTATCACATTTTATATTCCTAAAACATCCTAACCTAAAAGCACTGCCTTCACAGTCGATCAATTAAACAGACATTAACCCCCATCCACCACTCATCTCTTCCTACACTTGTCCACCAGAGGTCCCCATGATAAAATATCTTAGGCACCGATTGCTCTTCAGCATCTTACCATGCAAATAAATCTGCTACTAGGCAGAAAGAAGAACATTAAGAAAGTGGGGGTGCATGCCAATACCCCCTACCACCATCACAACATATATTTTAGCAGTACATCATTTCTAACCTGTCGAACACAATCAAGCAGACACCTAAATGAGAATTGCCATTACACATCAAAATAGGTCAGCCTCTAATCTACCGTTCTGTGATCGTGTATAAAATGGAGCATGCACAGAAGGATTTTCACCTTGATCAAAGGCGGGCATTTTTTATAGGGCATCACGCAGTGTGCCACAGTCCCACATTTGACACTGGAAAATAGTATTTGAATATGCAAACATTTACAAAAATTGGATTCATGATTCAGGTTTAAAAAAAGTACAGTTGTCAAATCCACTTGCATACAGAGATATTAATAATAACCAAATCACCAGCTGAAAGCCGGTCCTAGGAAAATAAATATTGGTAACAAGATCTTAAAATGGACAGAGAATAGACAGTTTGTCAAAATGAAGAAAGACTAGTTACCATAAAATATACCAATTTTCATGTCTCAGAAGGAACACAGTGGTACCTTGAGATACGAAACAGCTCACTATACGAATTTCTTGAGATACGAATTGCGATTTGGACCGTTTTCCTGTTGGAGATACAAGCTGAAATCTGAGATACGAACTGTTTTGGCCGGAAAGGATTCATTTCATACGTATTATTTTAAAAAGGGATAATTGGTTTGAGATACGAACTGTCTTGAGTTGCAATCTCGGTCACGGAACGAATTAAAATCGTATCTCAAGGTACCACTGTACTGATCTAATAATGGTGAAAGGGATATCACCATAGTCTCCTTCATATTCAGCAGACTATATCTACCCCCAGTGCACACTCACACCTCTATTCTGACCTATTAGTAAACAGAACTAGCCAACCA
>WMED01001922.1:0-25707 GCA_019650415.1 Pipa parva
ATTCTTCCCACGGCGCACTGGTTGAAAATCATGGATCTAGACAATATTTAGAATTTTTTGAGGACAGATTGAATACATAGTAACTATAAATGCATTTGAGATGTTTTCATTGTTTGATCTTACTGTCCTTTTAACAAAACAAAGGTAATACTGAATACAGTGAAGATTAAAGATGAAACTGATTTTGTTCCTAATGACTCTGTAGTCACCAACATGTCAAATAAATACCACTGATGCTCTAAAGTTTAGGAGATAACTGAAGCCCAAAATTCAATGTCCTTTTCTGTTCTTGCATTATGTTGCCCAGATGGCATTTCCTCTATTTCCTACCTAAGGATATGAAATGGTTTATTAAACGATCTTTGACTTTCCTGCTTAGTAGTCGGTCATGATTTTAAAAAGACATTGAAAGGCCTAGAGCATTATGTCTGCAGAGAAAAGAAGTATCAGAATCCAGCATTGTATTTATTGAATTTTTAATATTACTGCCTTGAAGCTGCCTACATAATGCTCCAAAGTGTACATTAACAGAATGTACTGACTTCCAGCCATCAGTTATCGCTGATAAATTATTTATTGAGTGAGTTTATTACATCTATGTGGTATTTTCCACTATAGGGACTTTACATGTTGCAGGGTATTTTTTATATCAAATTTCAGGTCATCACATTTACTTTCTATGTCTGACAGTTGAGTGTACCTACTTTCATGTACCTTATATATAATTTACAGTAAAACATTCATGCATCCTTTGTTCAAACTGCTGCCTTATAATAAAATCAAATCCATAATGTGAATGTCTTTACTTTAGCACTTCAATTTTAACAAATAATTATGTACTCTATCTGCATGTCTACCTATACATTCATCCATTTAGCTATTGCTTTTATTTATCTGTACATACATATCTTTAATTTCAATAACTTTCAGCCACACAATTAAGCAGGTCAGCATTCCATTGTCACTGTGGGTATCACTGAGAAAGCGGACCCTCTTACCATTGTGGAGTTGGCACAGGTTTACAATCTCCAGTCTGTCACACATAAGCTGAATCTCCCAGCATCTACCCAAAAATATGCACAGAAGATGCAATCTTTATAATTAATCACCACTAAACATAACTGGCATATAACTTATGAAGTTCCATTTGACCTATTATTTCCTTACTTAATATTAAAATCCCATCATGACCAATAATGAAAAAGAGTACAGTTTGAATATCGATATATATATGTATTTTTGCATCCTATAAAACATTAACTAATAAGAATGATGGTGCTCTTTCAGGTACCGCCACTTTATAAACACAAATTCATGACCTGGGAAAGAACCATAAGATTTAAATAAATAAATAAATACCATAGGGACAATACCGATTTTCTCATTTGAATTGAACTGGGTTACTTTACACTCAAACACTTACAGAAAACTATTAGACAATGGAACAAATAGAATATAGGTTGTTCATCCTACTTGAACCTGCATAGGAGATTTCCAATTAGAAATAGTGTAGAAATACATAGTAACAATACAACCAAGGTCACTAAATTCTGATTGATCTATAATCCAGTAATAATAATTGAAAGTTTGGAGACATTTCTATCTAAGGTTCTAGTATAGCATTCCTCTATACAGAGCAGACTAATTCCTCTATATTCTATCTCCCCTAATTTTTATTGACATTGATTTCATTTTACCATTCTGCAGTGCTGGTCTAATTCTGACTATGAAAGCCTACATTTTTTCTGTCTTGCATTTTTATTGATTGGTCAACTTGTTTCTGGAAAATTGATTTTAAGGTAGAGGCTGAAACCTAATTTTTCAGGGCTTCCCTATAAAATGATAAAAGCAACCATTTGTGAACCAAATTGAATTAACGACACACATCAATAAAACAATAAAATAATTTGTGCCTAAGCAGAAAAGTGGAATATTTTTAAGCATATTTTTATTTCATTTTTTTTTACTTCATTTACTCACTTTAAAATAATTTTCATATATTAAGCTGTAACACAACACAGTTTCTATTACTACATTGCAATATATATATTTTCTCACTAAACCCTGTGAACTAACACTCTAAAAACATTTATATGTACGAATAAACATATATATATATATATATATATATATATATATGCACACAAACACAAAAAATATTTTAATTGAATTAAAATGTTTTGCTTTCGTTCATCATAATATTTTGTTTTGCAGGAGACTGGAGCAAAATGCAATTAAAGCAATTCCTCCAGGAGCCTTCTCACCATATAAAAAGTTAAGAAGAATGTAAGTAAACAGTGATTTCTACTTATAACTTTAATAGAGGTCAAAGTTATTTTAAAAATATTGTGGAAAGGCTTTCACAGATGAGCGACTAGCAAATTCATCCTTTTGGCTAGAGAGACCATAGACCTGTTGACCTGTTAATCATCTATAAATCTGTTTTATGATACCATTGTAGGATTTATTCAGTCAACATTTTCTTTTCCATAATCTGTTGTTTAAAAACAGTTTTGAGGCAGCAACACAGACACACTGAAAAAAATTCAATATTTCTCAAAGTCTATCTGTGCTGGTGCATTAAAATACCCTGCAATAAGGAGAGAATTGAGCATTTTATTACACCACTGAATAACCAGAACACTAACATACACAGCAGAGCAGAACATATTGAGTGAGAAAGTGTTACAGTTTAACCAGATTCTGGTTTTCCAACCATAGTTAAAGTTTAAGTGCAACAAAAACATTTTAAATCATGACTGTTTTGTTTTGAATTATAAATACTTTTTACATTTTTTTTGGAGGATGAAATGGATACTGTCAGATTGTTTTATCAAGAATTACTTTTGCAACATGCATGTTAATGCGATGAAGTTAAATGAGGTCAAGTAAATGTGATCATTTATTTTATATGTACCATTAAAGACTGAATGTACAAACATCAATTGGGGCATATTTATTAAGGGCAGTTTTCACTTTTAACCACTACACACACAGCAATCCATTGTTTCTGAAGTGCAGAGAAAATGGCCAAATCATAACAAGTTTATGAAAAAATTATCCAAAATTAGGCAAAAACCATATCATATCAGACTTGTATTTATTTTTTAACAATCTGATTAGGAATTTAAAAAAAATGAAAAAAGAAAAGATCTTGCCCCATGTTTAAATTTGCCCCAAAATGTAACAACATTAAAAAATGTTGCTCTTTAAAGTAGTGTTAAAAATAATAGCAAACATATTAATATGTCTACAACTAAAAATAACCAACTTCTTTTCCTCTTTTTATTTATTTTAAACCAAAGCTTTTAGTTGTGGCAGTTGAATGTTTTTCTTTCAAATGACACAAATACACAACCCCTTAAATTCAGGTCTTTGGATGAATATGGCATAATCATAAAACTTTCTATTTCCAGTGATTTAAGCAACAACCAGATTTCAGAAATTGCCCCAGATGCTTTTCAAGGCCTGAGGTCTCTCAACTCCCTGTAAGTATGAATTCTTCTCAGAAGAGTTAGAATTACAAGTTTATGTTCCTTGACATCACTCAGACATTTTGACTTGCTATAAAATTCCTCCTGCTCTTTAATGGTATGCCTTGAATTGACTGTAAAACAGAGTCTGTCTGAAAATGTAAATGGAAACTGAATATCTACTATCCTGATGGGCTGAACAAGTCACCCAATACTAATAAATCAGGGCTAAGTATTTGACTGAATATAAATCTAGTTTTAGTCATTCAGGTTCTTAACAGAAAATATTACTGAAGATGTTTTTTTAATTGTGCAAAACACGTGCATATACATTTATAGACATTCAATTAATTTGACAACTTGGCTACCCTATAAATTTAAAATAGTGTCAAACAGCATAGCAGTTAACTAGTCCATACCCACATCAGTTCCTTCCCAGGGATAGCGCAAGCATTGAAGCTGCTGAAGAGTTACTACATCTCTCCAACATATGCCTCATTAGAGGTACATCATAGCAGGAAGCAAATGGACAGCCTCACTGGATTGTTGAAAACATATTTGATCTCTGGCTTAAGTTATGCTAGTTCCTATTGAGAAGCTTCAAAGACTATGCCTAGCCACAAGATTTTAGTACCAGGACTAGTAGAGAACCTGACCACATTGCAATAGTAACCCACTACACCTCCTGCCAGGACATCAGGATTTATATTTAGAGCTATGCATCCATCAGGGTGTCAACCTAAACTGCTATCCAAAATCCTGATTCAGTAACAAGTATTCCTCGGCGTGTCTGATAGTGATAGATCTGGGACTTGAACAATCATATCTTGGCTCTTTCTTCTTTCATGTGCTTCAGACATTTCTCTTCCCTGTTGCATGTCTTTAAACAATAGAGAAAGGACAAAATGACATACTTCCCTCAAGACATATCTATAACAGGGGGTAATCACCTGCCAAAATTGATTTGATTTCTTTTCAATAAGGAAAAATCTGGGCTTGCGCATATATATATATATATACTGTATATATATAAACATGCAATCTGCAGATGAAGTAAACTTTAGTGAACTTCATTTTACCTTCATGTGACCCTTTTTACCTCTATTTAATAAAGACTCAGTTTAATTAGCACATTAAAACTTACATGCCTAAATTATTTTTTTTTTTCTTACAGAGTTCTCTATGGCAACAAAATTACAGAGCTACCTAAAAATTTGTTTGAAGGGCTATTTTCATTACAATTACTGTGAGTATTTGCTTTTTATTCTCTAAAATCATGTGCTGGATTCATTGCTGCTCCACTTAAATATCAGGATACGCAGGATATAATGTAATAGTTCTTCTTATCGATGGTCTGTATTTTTTTTGTTTGATGAGTTGCAACTCAAGACGTTCAAGAAACCACAATATTATCACAATCTGTATCACTAATAACATAAAATTACAAACATACTTTGCATGAATGTGATTTCTTATACATTTACTGCATGGGAGTATTTGAGTAAAAAAAATCTATTTCAGGCTGTTTGGACATATTTTCAGCACCTGTTGCCAACATTTTCTTGGTGTTCTGTTAATACAATCTGCCCAGGGCAGAGCTTAAGTTAAAATGAAACACTGGTAAAATGTGGCCCATGATTTAGTTCACTTTTATTAGTTACATTGATACATGAAAATTTTACAGTTGTCAACACAATTTTAAGCAGCACCAATATAAATATTTCTTGAACTTTCTAACTCAAAGTGGGACAAAATGCTTTTTTCATTCTTCCTGAAACTGAATGAAATTTTGTGTAATTCATATTATCCATGAATCTACAGATTACTTAATGCCAACAAGATAAATTGTTTACGAGTAGACTCCTTCCAAGATCTGCACAACCTCAACCTTCTTTCTTTGTATGACAACAAGCTTCAAACCATTGCCAAAGGCACATTTGCACCACTTCGTGCAATTCAAACTCTGTAAGTATGCTCATATTGTTGAGAAAGTTATTATGTGTATTGAGCTGTATGTGTGTGTGTGTGTGTGGGGGGGGGGGGGAGATGTTATTTAAAATAATCCATTTCTTTTCTAAATTCATGCAGAAAAAAAAAAAGTCAGGTCAGTTGCAAATAACATGTTCAATAATTTACCTTCAATTTTGAAAGGCATTTGGCTCAGAACCCATTTATCTGTGACTGCCATCTGAAGTGGCTGGCGGATTATCTTCATACAAACCCTATTGAGACCAGTGGTGCCCGCTGCACCAGCCCCCGCCGTCTGGCGAACAAAAGAATTGGGCAGATCAAAAGCAAGAAATTCCGCTGCTCAGGTAATTTGCTTAGTTCAGCAGTAGTTTTTGTTTTCTTTGCCTGCCAAAGCCATTGGTTAAAGAAGGCTCGGCAAAAGCAGCTGCCCCTTTCCTGAATTATAGAAGCTTTCTTTGTTGTGTCTTTGAGAAAGAAGAGAAAAATCCAGGCATGCAAACTGTTTGATCATGTAGTATTAAAGGAAACACACTATGAAAATAATCAATGTGTTTGGGCTGTTAAATCTCATGTCCTGTTGGATTCTCTAGTTTTGTAGAAAAAAAAAACCTTTTTGTGGATCAGTCTCCTTTTTCTTTGTGAGGAAATTGATGGGAAATAATTTTACGACAATAGTTACAGGATTTTTATTTATTTATTTTTTTTGTCTGGCATTACTGCAGTAGGACAACTACAACCGCTTTCTAAAAATACAGTTAGAAATTTCTCAATGACACCATTTACAGTATGTAAAAACAATTAAATAATATAGTATTTGTGGGGTTGCTTCTTAAGATTTCTGTAGTAAATAAATATTTTACGCATGTGTTACTTTAAATAATGATCTAAATGGATAAACAAGGGCTAGACGATATTTATGAAAAAAAAAAAGTTTTCTCCAGGTATATTGATATACCTATAATTATGATATTAATATCGCCAATATTGCTATTTATTAAGACCCTTCTGTTCTTTTTTATCAATGAAAAGCATTGATGTGGTTGAGGGATGTGAAAACCCATTATTTTCCTATGGGGATGGTTTAGAACATTATTTTTTTAAGCCCCCGTTGAAAAGTGATATAGATATGAATGGAAAAGGACTCCATTGAAAGTAATGTAGTGTAGCGGTATTAGTGCATTGATATTTATCAATATAAATCAATTTTATTCAGCACTACATAAATTAAGGGAAATTGAAAATGCGGCAAAAAGTAAAAAAACAGCGATAACATGGCAAAAAGCAGTGAAATAGATTGAATTGTGGCAAATAGTTTGAAATGTCCTTTATAAATTTCCCCATAGAAGAAATTTATAAAAGTCAAAAAAGTATTTTTGGCCACTTAACGCTGGAGAAATAGTATTTTTTTATTATACCGATATCGCCTAGTTAAAAAAGCTTTTATTGCCATCTCCAAAGTTACTTTTTAAAGCATTTTTTGTTACATTGAAACTTGCTTTTGTTCCTATAAAAAAAAAAATCAGTGGAAAGCTATATAAATCTATATAAATACCCCCTATATAAGTGTAAAAAATCCAAGCGGAACAAATCAAACAATATAGTATATGGCAGGTGTTTCTCATTTGATGATTTTATCCACATATGTTATTGCAAAAACCATTTAGAAAAGATCAGTATTGTGGGTTTTCACCCCTGTATAAATATGCACCTTAGTGAGATCGCTGCCTTACTTAGTATAACGTTATTGGATTCTTCTATAAGCACACCCACTTTTCCTTAAATGGTCAGCTCATAAAAAAGAGCCGAAGATTTTAATTATAATGTTGGAGTTTGGGTTGCCAGTTTGAACTTTATGTGAAGATATACAGTATATATCTCTACAGCCTAAAGTTTATACATTGCATAACACCTATCATAAGCATAGAGTTAAATGTAAAAAAAAGAACAATGAAATAAAGTTAACACTTTCTCAAAAATATTCTTTCCTTGCGGCCATTTCCTATATCAGATCTTTATATCATATGGTATACAGCTGCTGCAGGTGTCATTTGGGTTTTATTGTATTTTCAAATTGAGATTTAAATGCCAGTAGAGAGCTGTTTATTCTCTTGGTTCTGCATTCGTTTATAACCAGATGTAGCAATTGCTGTGCCACCATGACTGCAAAAAATTCATTACTCCTCCTCCCCACCACTTAACTATTGTTTATTTACACTCCCTTTGGTGCTGAACAAGCCTGCAGTGCATTATAATCCAGTTTAACTGCATCCTTTTCTAACACTGAGTTAATCTGCTTTATACTTACATCTTATCTGCCTGCCAGAATTCAGCTGCATCTTTCTATTGTCTTCTTTTGTTTTCATTATATAGCTAAAGAGCAATATTTCATTCCAGGTAGGTTTTGCTATGCAATAGGAATTTCTTCCCCGAACCCCTCCCTACCAAATGTCATTGTGTCTCCTAGAGAGTAATGTATACTCACCATACCAGAATTAGTGAAATCACTGTATATCTATACACTGTATGGCTATATCTGTAGCTTTATATTTATTTAATACAAGGATGTACAGCTTATTGTCTAACTGAACCACAACTGCAGGCTTTCCTCAGAGGTCTACAATTGGCAATTTACAAGCTAAACACCACTTGTTTTAAACAGTAACCTACTGTCTACACCAAATTTAGCAACAACTGTATTCTTAATTATTATTAAACACCCTTGATTGATAATGGTGTTCATTCAGTAGAATTTTTTTCCCCACAATATATTAATAAATACAAGTATCTACATATTCTGTAGTTGGCTCTTACTTGAAAAGATCACCTCGGGATAGATCAAATATGTTTTTAAAAGTTGTTGCTAAATTCTATGTTTTGGAGAAAGTAGATTAATTTAGTCATTTTATGTTATCTGAGTTTTAACTTTACCTTTTAAATATATGCTGAAACTCTACAGGGAAGACTAGCACAGATGACAGGTTCTATTCATTTTTGAATTTATCTGTAATTTATCTTAGTGAAATCTTTCAAACAGTTTTTGGTAGCTTTCAAATTCAAATGTTTTCATGAAACAGAATGGAGAATGGAAAAATCCCAAGATGCATTAAAATGAGAGAACTAAAACAACCTGAACATTTGAAATGTTTCCAGCTGGAACCTGCTGAAAAAAAAAGCTGTGGTCCTGACAAGACATTAATTAATTCCTGGAAGTAGAACAAGTCTTTTTAGAAACTAAAATAAATAAATAAATAGAACCCTTGCAATGCAAATATAATAAATCTTTTTCATTGTGAAAGCTTGAGAATTGACTTCAGTGCAGAACATATTTTTGATCCCAGTGAGACTTTGATTTTGTTAGCAGAAACTATTTAGTGCCATGATGTAACAATATGGAGATGATGACAAGTGTATTGGAATATTTGATGGCTGGTTCTAAGTTGCTTACATAGGACTTCCTGCGGTGTTATTTGTAAGGGTGGTGACCAAGTGAGTAGTGCTGAGTGATGATATTGAGAAAAATTGAAATCAGTACGATTATTACAATTATCGGGTGTTATCGATGGTCCGATGATTTTGCAAAAATCATACCGATTATCGTGATCACTCGATAATATCAATTAAAGATAAGCCAGCAATATAAACCATGACCAGCAAAAGTGCAGTTATAGTATAAAATCCAATTATTTCCCTAAGGAAGTAATTAGGTAGAACCCCCTAGCTGTAAACCCACTTACAGTGAAAAGCATTCCTTAGCAAAAGATCATGCCTCAGTCTTAAACTTCTTAGGCAATCACTGCACCAGAACCAAATCACATGAAGGGGCTAGGCTGCTGAGAAAAGATAATTGTGTGCTGCACTCAGAGACATCCTATTGAATGTCCCTGCAACCATAACCAGCAAAAGTGCAAGGCTTGTTTATGGCTTTAAACCCAATTATCTCCCTATGGAAATAATTAGGTAAGCCCAGCTCTAAATTAGATCTTAGCCAAAAGGACTAGAACTAAACCCATTCACAGTGATGATCATTAGGGGGAGCAGGGGCTGCATTTCCAGCTCCTAAAAAACTCAGGTAGCCTATAAAGTCATGTATTATTACGCTTAGGGAGAGTAAAATTGAAAGACAAGACAAGATAGGTGATACCTTTTATTGGCTAACAGAATAAATCGTTCAACACTACAAGTGAGGATCTTCTTGCAGGGTGCTTTCATGTGATCCTGCTTTTCCAGTAGTGCAAATACCATAGTTTTGTAGATCCTCTAATCACTAGCACAAAGATACCTATACAAAAAATAATGATACAGTCTTCACAATCATTTATCTTTGCTAAATAGAAATAGGACACATATCTCCTACACAGTCAATATTCAATTAAGATTTGCTACTCTTTCCTGAATTTACTTGCAGACTATAGGTACAAGCTTCATTTTCATAAGTCTTCATAAAGAACATTCATTCTGCTTATTTGCATTGAGGTTAAGGACACATGAGCATGTTTGAGCACTACACCTATTTGCCACTGAAGTTTCAAAGGTCAAAATCCTCTAATTATTCCTATTACTTTAAATAGAAAGAGGAGTACTATGGTAAATACCACAGTACTCCTCTTTCTAATTATTCAGCTGGACTAATACAGCTTAAACCCTTTTTTCATTACTTTAAATGAGACTGTCATTAATAAGACAATATGGTCACATCATGGTAATGACTTTTCTTAAAAACAAAACAAAAAAAACAAAAAACAAGAAAGTCTATAGTTTTGGAACTAAATTACCCCAAAAATAATAATCCCAGGGAAAATTTCATATAAAATTATATTTGAAATGAGAAAATTCCATTTTCTATATGATTGATATGTATAGTTTTAACAGAAAATAAAGCTGTTTACATAAAAGTGGTGAGGGAGCCTGAGGAAGATAACTTTCTGATTGATGTCTTTTGGCCCTTTTGCCTCCTTCTTCTTGATCCAGATGCTTTTCATTTTTCTCATCATGACATCACAATCCAGTCAGGTCCTGTTTTCTTTCTTCACTCTGGTGCACACATGGGCACTAGCAGTACTGGTACCCAAGGCTGCGCTGTGTATGGTTGCACTGGTGGTAAAGGAAAGGAGGTGGCTGGATCTAGAAAAAAGAGTTCATTTCTTTTCCTCCATGCTCATCCTCCCCCATTTTATGCAAATTAGTTTAGTTCTCCTTAAAATATGACTAGCTTCAATTCAATTCCCAACATCCCTACTACTTTCCCTTTTAATGTAACCTTCTTTTTCCTAATTTGCACCTTCAAACAAAACCCATCAACTGGATTATAGTGGCTCTTTTTTATTTTAATGTGCAGTACTCTCTATTTTTCCCTCCTTGGTCAACTCTTTCTTTTTCAGGAATTCACCATTTGGGCTGTAAGTAGTATTTATTATACGAACCCAAACTTTATCCTTTTTCCAAGCCTAATACATCTTTTTCCTTTTTTACAGTATTTCTCAGTTCACCCAAAAGAAAAGTGTTTTCTGTGATTTTTTTCCAAACCTGCTTCTCACCCCCTCCATCTTGAAAACACCAGTTTTATTTATAAATATAAAACATGTATATTTTCATCCTGTTATTAAAGTAAAAGGCTTATGTGTAGCAACTAAAAAAATAGTTTTTCTTCTTTGGATTTTCAAAACTGAAATAATTTGTAAACATTGTATTGAGACTTATAAAAGCTAACATGCATATTTTTAATGTAGCCCAAAATGTCAAATAATTTAAGGCATTTTTGGGCTTCCCATTTAAATTCTTTTGATAGTGGAACTGGTGCTTCATCCATGAACTCTCCCAACTTTCCTTTCCTTTGTGACTGTGTTAAATTGTCAAAATAAAAGGGGAAAAAAGTTTTTTGTTTTGTTTTTTTTTTTTAGTGTTACTCATTCTCCTGCTTAAGCGGTCCTTTTAATACTGTTGCTATGGCACTGTAGATTCTGTAAAGAAAATGCCCTGCTGCATACCAGTATTAAACATCTACAGACTTGCAGATTTTTCCTTTTCCTCCCTTTCTCCTATTTTGTCCCTATGGATGCACTTTTGATAACGAAGCGAGATTTTCTGTTGTGCTTGATCTAACCATGTGGTTGTGAGGTATGAGTAAAACATGGTTCTGTCAAGCACCATGGAACGTCACGCGGCTTTCTACAGCATGGCAAGCTGCTGAGGCTTGTGCAAATCTAAGCTACATAATCTGACTGCTGACTGGAGGAATAACTGCATATGCAGTTCAGTACACTGCCAGTCCTTCTGACAGACTATAAGGCCAGTAAGAAGTATGGTTCTTCAAACCTTAAGCTGGTTTAATTGTTAATTACACTGCTTCAGTCAACAGTGATTCCCATTATCTTCAGCAAGCTAACAACTGTTCCCATAAGCAACAGGGCTGTTGATTCGACTCCCCAAGTTTTGGAAATACCAAATATATTTGAACTGTGCTGAGAGAAAACAAAAAATATTTTATGATTGATAATAAAAGGATTTACTGTTTACTGTCCTGAAAATCAGAGAGGTCCTTAATTATTTCTAACTATCTCTGGTTTGCACGAGTTCTATCACTATATAGATGTAATATCACAAATACCTTTTTTCTACAATTCCATTTTATGTAGTTTTCTTTCTTCAAATTATAATTGCTGATGAATATAATTCTAAACAAAATTCTATAAATCAAATATGAAATTGAAATGCAGTTGTTTTCTATAATTTATGAAAATTAATGGTTTTAAAATTGTCATTGATATTAACCAGCAGAAGTACAGCTGTGAAAAGCTTATTCTTCTCAACTTTGTCATATACCTGTTTTGTTTTTTCCCAACAAACCTATGGTCATTGTATACAGGAATATCCAACCTCTGACTTTTCAACTGTGGAACTAGAACTTCCTCCATCTTTTGTCATCCAGCTGCCTGCTAGCAATGATGGAGTTGTTGTTTCAAAACAGCTGGAGAGACACCTGGATATTCTAATACTGAACCTGTTTTGTGTCTAAAATAGAGTTTATTATGATGTTATAGATTTCAACTTGATCTTTGTGAAGCTTCCCTTGAAATTTGTAAATGCTAACTGAGAAATCATTTTGTCACTTTAGTTTATTTGACAAAATATTTTTTGAACAATTTACAGGCACCGAAGACTACAGGTCCAAACTTAGTGGAGACTGCTTTGCTGATCTGACTTGTCCTGAAAAATGTCGGTGTGAAGGAACAACTGTGGATTGCTCCAATCAAAAACTCACTAAGATCCCTGATCATATACCCCAATATACAGCTGAGCTGTAAGTAAACTATAAATTACTGAATGGTTTCTCTATAAAAGAAAGAATAATAAAAATTGTACAAAATTTAAGTATACAATTGCACCATTTTACTACAGATTTCCTAATTTTTTTTTTTATCCTTAAAAATCTGTATTTGGCATTGGAACCATAGCTTTAAAAAAAAAAAAAAATACTAACCAGATCCTAATTTTTATTTTTTTTTTTGCAGTTCAAATACACAGTAAAGGTGAAATTTATTAAAGTCAAAAAAGTCATTTTTGACTTTTTGACCAAAAAAATTGAACAGAAAAATTGAAAATTATCAAAAAATCAGAATTGATTTTTCGATATTGATTTTTTTCCCATTGATATTATGGATTTTCCATAGAAATAAACAAATTGAAAAGTTTTGATATAAATTTTTGATATCACAATATCATCCAAAATCCTTTCAATACTTCATTCCCTTTATGGTTTTAATTTTTTATTTCTTTTTTATGTAGGCGCCTCAACAACAATGAATTCACAGTGTTAGAAGCAACTGGCATATTCAAGAAACTTCCCCAACTAAGGAAAATGTAAGTTTTATTTTTCAAATTCCATACGATCATTTTCAAATGTAAAGGCCCTGTTCATTTACTTTCACTTTTACAATTTTGTGAATGACTTTATTCAACTAGCAAATACAATGACCAGACAACAAGTCATAGTGCTACTGGAATGTTTAAAACCTGTTCTGTTCACAATCCATAAGCAAGTGGGATAGTGTTGTAATCAGCTGCACAGTAAGTGGTTAACTTCTTGCATTTTTTCCTCAACATCTTTCCATGACACTATGAAACTGTTGAAATGTGTCATATTTGAAATCAGATAATGTGGCCCTGTACTTTAGATTGCACTTGAACTAGCAAATCATTGGCTCCCGAGGCATAGTTAGCCACAAGGCATGATTAAGTGATGTGCTTTACCTGTCCCTTGTTTAATGAGGTAAGGATTTTTATCTTGACTTTGGTTTTGAGAAGCAATCTTATGTTTATATCATTTAATAAACCAAGCTATTTGTTTCCTACATTCATGGTTTTGCATCATGACATTCAATAAGACTAGTTCTTGAAAATGTAAAAATTAATTATAGATAATTATTTCTTTATTCAGTCGTTAATTTACTTAAAACCTAAGTTACACAGTGTTAAACTGATGTGTATTGATGTACACTTACAGATTACAGTATGTACATATATAAAAATAAGTATTGCAATACTTGGTGATACCTTTTTTATTGGACAGTCAGTTTAGATAGAAACACTTTCAAAAGGTCTGCCCTACCTTTATCACACGCTTAAAAAAATAAAAACCATTAAACCAATTTTTTTACTTAAGTATTGCTTGAGACTTGATAAAGGGAGGACATACCTCTTGAAAGCTCACCTATCTAAGCTGACTGTTAGTCCAATAAAAAGGGTATCACAGGGAATAGAAATACTCTTTTTTTATTATTTTTTATATTTTGCATCTGTGGACTAGCACGACCACTCTGTCCTACTATATATATATATATATACATATATATATTAAAATGTTTACGATGTCTTTGTGCTTCTTTCTATGGCTTTATAACTCACTTCTAATTTCTAAATTCAGTATTGCTTGAGACTTGATAAAGGGAGGACAAACATGTACATAGCTCTGCCAACAAGACTGCTAAAAATACGTTTTTTTTTTTTAAGTTCACCTGCATCAAAATCACAAAATGCAGAAAAGCAATTGAATATTTTCTTAGTAACTGCTTGTGGCATGCTGAAATTAATGTCCTTTTGGATCTCACAAAGTCATTTATGCAGACTCTTAAAGCAAGCAAATGTTAAACTGCAAATAATTCTTATTTATAGGATACAAATTCATCATAGTCACTTACTGAGTTGATTTACTGAAGAATCTAGTTCTGTTTTTATTCAGCTGGACTTATACTTGCATTGAACTTTGACAGCTCAGGTCAATAGTGTAGTATTGGATGTATTGTAAAGCAAAAATTCAATCAGTTTGATTTGTATTTGGCCAGAAATCACAGAAATGTGTTATCTCATATACTCTATAATTTTAAACACATTTCTCCATAAAATTCTTGTATCCTATCTAAATTAAGTCCACCACCTCAGGAATATGCCATGATGGTGCAGTTTTAAATTCCAGTCGGTCTTACTGGGGCCTTGGCCCACTGGGACATTTCCATGCATCTTGTTGGGTTAGACCAGCGGTCGGCAAACCGCGGCTCATGAGCCACATTTGGCTCTTTTGCCGCGGCATGCGGCTCCGAGTGAGCTGCCCTCCCATCCGCCCCCGGCCTTTGACGTCTCTTGTGATGGGACGTCAATGGTTATGTGATTGGGACCCCACAAGCTCCTCCCCCTGTGTGGCTCCCGATCAATTTGCAGAGGTGGAGGAGGGAGAGAAATGGCTCCCTCCTCGGAGAAGATTGCCGACCCCTGGGTTAGACCAACACTACAATAGACCAACTAATTTTCAGTATGAAACCCAGCCCTTCTGACCTGCATACAATTATATTTTGGTAACAATGATACTGTAAGTCATAGTGGTGATTACTGCTAATATGTATTATTTCTAATACAGAAGAAAAATTGCAGCTATACACAACTGATTCAGATGTCCATTATCATTTACTTAACCAGTTGTTGCTGATTGCATGTAGTGGAATTATACATATTTACCACATTTTATGTGGGTTGCTCAATTATAACTTGTATGCATGTTAGAAAGGCAACTCACATAATTTCAGAATTATATTGTGACATTACTTCAGGAAGATTTTTGGTTTGGGATAAACAGCAATTTAACTGATAGACTTAGAACCAAAATTGTCCATATACGGATAGTGTCAAGATGATACATTGTTCATTGAGCTTCCTTTATTGAATTCTTTTTTTATAGACTATTATTATTTATTTGCTCTTATATAGCGCTACTATTTTACGCAGCGCTTTACAGAGATTCATCATTCACTTCAGTCCCTGCCCTATGGAGCTTACAATCTAGTTTCCCTATTTTGTGACACACACACAGTTGTATGTTTTTTTTTGGATTGTGGGAGGAAACCCACACAAGTGCAGGGAGAACATACAAACTCCATGCATATGAGGTCCAAGGTGGAATTGAACCTAGGACCTCAGTGCTACAAGGCAGCAGTGATAAACACTGAGCCACCGCACTGCCCATGTCTTTTTGTGGATCATCATATACATAATCATTAGCTTAAAAGGAGTGTAGTCTCACTCCTAGCATGTGTTGCAAGAGTGGAGTCAAAGTTTCTTGTAGATAAACCATGGCATAGCATACAGATGTAGCTGGGTTGGATTTGTCCTTTAACACTTTGATGGGATTACTAATTAGTTAATATAACTCAAGATAATACAGCACATTCATATGCATTCCTTCAGGAAAAATTCTTACACTTTAGGATTCCTTTCTGCATTGTGTTCAAATTACAAAATCAATTTTAAATAATTCAACAAAATCAGCCTTGCTTATGTCACATAGTATACAATGCCCTTCTACTTAACTGCATATGTAGAGAAAAGAAAATGAATGTTCTACATATTGAATAAAGGGAATGATTAATTAATTATACTTCTTATTTTAATTATAACATTTCTTTTTTTTTTTGAAGAAATTTAAGTAACAACAAGATTACAGATATTGAAGAAGGGGTGTTTGAAGGTGCAGCTGGTGTGAACGAGTTACTCTTGACAAGCAACCGTTTGGAAAATGTTCGTCATAAGATGTTTAAGGGTCTGGAGGGACTAAAAACATTGTAAGAGTTCCGTTGACTCCCTTTAACATAAGATTGATGAAAACTTTGTCCAACGACATTAAGAAAAACACAGCTGTCTAATGTAATATTTAGTTATAGGAAAATTGCAGGCCTTATAGTATTGAAATCAATGCTATAAACATAAATTAAAGGGGCCACACTTTAACATCTACACCCCCAAAATTTGTTTGGCTTAGTCATTTAATAAATTATGTTAGTGGCTCTCTAGGGCCCCAACTGGCTGTTATAAATTGCAACACAGCAAGATGGGCCCTAGGAATTGGTTTTGGTTTCCCAGGCAGCTGTTCTGTGCTTTTCATGTGCTGTTTAGCTAGAATTTATCACTGAGGCAAGTCAAAAGAATTAAATGTGATTCCCTCTATGATTCCTGATGTTTCTTGCAGTTCAGAGGATCATGTTCAGTGATTTCACTACTGGTTGGCTCATGTGGTCTTGTTCTCTTGGTCCCAGAGGTAAAAGAACCCCCTGGTCCTGCTCTAGTTTTAATTCAACTATGTTAATTAGTGGGCAACAGTAAGTTCCACAAATTGCCATAATGCACCTTAAGTACCCCTACTCTCAAAACAGTGAGGGTTTTTTTTACCCCTGGCAAATATGAAAAATTATCTCCATGATTTATGCTCTCTGCTGAGTAGAATAGTGGGTTTTACATTATCGATGGCTTGAGTAGAATAGTGGCTAGTACATTATCAATGGCTTGAGTAGAATTGTGGGTTGTACATTATCGATGGATTGAGTAGAATAGTGGGTTGTACATTATTGATGGCTTGAGTAGAATAGTGGGTTGTACATTATTGATGGCTTGAGTAGAATAGTGGGTTCTACATTATCGATGGCTTGAGTAGAATAGTGGGTTCTACATTATCGATGGCTTGAGTAGAATAGTGGGTTGTACATTATCGATGGCTTGAGTAGAATAGTGGGTTGTACATTATCGATGGCTTGAGTAGAATAGTGGGTTGTACATTATCGATGGCTTGAGTAGAATAGTGGGTTGTACATTATCGATGGATTGAGTAGAATAGTGGGTTCTACATTATGGCTTGAGTAGAATAGTGGTTTGTACATTATAAATGGCTTGAGTAGAATAGTGGGTTCTACATTATCGATGGCTTGAGTAGAATAGTGGGTTCTACATTATTGATGGCTTGACTAGAATAGTGGGTTCTACATTATTGATGGCTTGAGTAGAACAGTGGGTTCTACATTATCAATGGCTTTCACAAAAGCATCAGGCACTTTATGCCATCTTAGGGTTAAATTTATTAAACTCGAAAAGGCCGATTTTTGTCTTTTTGAGATTATTCCCTGTACATCTCGCCTATTGGATCAGTAAATATCAATTGATATTTTTGATTGATTTTTACCGATCGAAACTTTTCAATCTAATTTTTCGATGGGAAAGTAGTCAAAGCACAAATGTAAAGTATGGCTACTTTCCCATCAAAAAGTTTAGATCGATAAAAATCGATTGAAAAATATTGATCGATATTTACTGATCAAACAGGTGAGATTTACAGGGAATAAACTAGAAAAGGCGAAATTGGCATTTTCGAGTTTATTAAATTGTGCCCAATTTATTAGTGTTGACTGTTTCTTTTCATCCCTATGCAAATTCTTGTTGTGGCAATCAAATACACCATAACGTTCTACATCCTGAATTATAAAAATCCACCTCTGAGTGCCCATTCAATACATAAATATACCAGAAACACTTGGCCACATTATTCCCACTACATCAGACCATTCCTAGTTTATTGTAAATTGCTTATTAGGTTGAAATTTACACCAATGTTAGGGGGAAAGTGTCTGTTTTTGGCAAAAAGTGGATAGTTGTGAAATGGCCAACACTGCTCTTCCATCCATAGATGAATGACAAGGACTGTGACCATAGTTTTAGAAAAGATAATCTAGAAATGACTGTATAATTGACTTTATGCATCCACTATAACAGTGAGAGGAAATGAATTTGAGAGTGTGTCATGAATGTGTCAGTTCTTTCAAACAATACAGTTAATCTGCTCTTGTTTCTTAGGATGCTCAGAAGCAATCGCATTAGCTGTGTGAATAATGACAGCTTCACAGGACTGAGCTCAGTCCGCTTGCTTTCCCTCTATGACAATCAAATTACTACAGTGGCTCCAGGTGCATTTGATACACTTCATTCTCTGTCAACATTGTAAGTAGAGATATTTTCCTATTTCTCTTCAAACTAGGATGTCTGTATTTGTATATAGATGGGTTGCAAGGGGTTAATTTATAGACATGTCAAAATACTACATGTAAAAAATAAAAGCCTTGAGTCAATAATAATTCTTAGGAATCATTCATATCTGCATTAATTTAAAAAAAAAAAATCAAATATTGAGATTTTTTTGCCTGTAATCTGTAAAAGCTACCTTAATCTTTCCATCATACAAAATCTGCATATTATATTGTAATATTATAGTATTACTGGTTAAAATGAAAGGTTTGCCATTTCTGGATTCCTTCAGGAGTTGTAATATGGGTGATTACAGAAATATAACTCTATTCCATCGCTTACAACACAATAACACCAGCAGCTATTAATATTTACTGCAGGCCAAACACTTTTATTTGGAATAGAATAACTTTTGAATGAGTCTCCCAGAAATGGTGCAACCCATATTTTATTGAGTAGGAACACCAATGCATCATGCACTGTTTATTAAATATAAATTCTAATATTTACCCTTTCATTTTTCTTTTTCTACAAACGTCTACCCATACCTATTTACTCTCTAGGGATATTTATCAAAGTTGAAAAGGTTTTATAAAGGCCTATTGCTGGAGGAACAGTCTTTATTTTATTATGTCGGTATTGCCTATTTAAAAATATTACTTTTGCCATGTAAGAAATAACTTTTTATGCAATTTTTATATCAAAAAGTTATATTCGATCTTAAAAAATCCCCAAAATGCTTGATAAATAATCTGACTCCTTTTAACACTCCAACATGCATTATATAAGTTTACTTTACCACATAGCCCACTTTTTTAAATTCACATATTTTGCAACTTTTTAGCAAATTTCCATATATTTTTTTCACATTTTCATCCTATTTACATCACTTATTCACTTTCAATGGAAAACACATTCTACAGCCAAAAAAAATGAAAATATTGGCCCAGCATAAAATAAAAATAACTGTATAGAATTACCCTTTTTTAGGAGAAAAAAAAAAACAGTTTATTTACATGAGAAATATGGGCAACCCCAGCCCATATTTCTATGTTCCTATAAAATGTGACAATGTAAACCTTGCAGATAATTTGCTCAAATTAAAGGTGGCATGTTTATGAAGGGTAGAATTGTCAATAGGCAGGAATGAAGTGGAGAATGCCAAAGGTAGAGTAAATAGCAAGTAAATTCATTTTTATAACTGCCATGTAATCAGCTGGCCTGTCAGTTTAGATTGCAAACCTGTTCCCTGGAGCAGCGTTGAGATGGAAAAATCGAGAGATGACAAATTAATAAAATTGAGGTTGTCAGTTAAAATCCAGTATAAAAAAAAAAAGTAAAAACCCCTTCAAATTACTGCATTGGAAAAGAGGTGTGGTTTGACAGCAGATCAGATTAGCCAGGAGATGAAATAACTTGCTAAATGAGATTTATGAAATCTGATATTTTACTTTCTTCAGATTCTCTCTTTTCTTTTATAAAGAATGAAAGTTGAGTGTGAAAGCATTACGTGCTGGTTGTAGAGACACTTAAATAATATGTTTGCCGATACATAAGTCACTATGCTTTGCTTGTTTAGGGGAAAATAAATATATTTTTATATTTTAATAACTGATTATTTTTCATTTTAGTAAAGAAACTATAACTTACCTGATCCTGCAAGCCCCACCTTGTGTATCATTTCATGTTATTATAATGGTAGAGAAGCTATGCTTTTTATATAATGTATGCCTAATGGTAACTAAAATGTTACATTTTAGAACTATTTTGTGTCCTTCTGGTTTGTGTATAAAAAAAACAACAAGTTTTGCTAACACAAAATTGTATATCTCTCTAATTCCAGGGTTCAGACAGGTGTTCATTTGACTTTTTCATGCAGATCTTAAAAGTGTTTCATTATATATTATTTTTGCTTGGTCTTAAACACTGATCTTTATAAAAATATACCTATCAGTATCACTTACATTTATGTAAATTGGATCGTTTCATAGCATAATTAGGAATCAGTTCAGTTTCCAGCATTTTGAAGTTTTTCAACAGCACATTTCAAGTATAAGAAGTTTCCGCATTTTAGAAAGTGTTCAAACAGATTTAAAAATTCTGAAAATACACTATCATGAAGTTTAGTCCTTGGCAGTAACACAAAATAAAGGTTCAGTGCATATTCCAGTTTAGTACATGCATTCATATAGAGAAAATGCTATTAACAAATGGGGATATGTTGATGAGTTTTGTTGAAATGCCAAAATTTGATTTAAAAATTTTGCGAAAATCAGCCATGCTGTAAGTATAGTTTTGTAATATGTTTAAAATATGTTTCTTAAAGTTGTTTTTCTTTTATTTGAATTTAACATACACCCTTTAAATGCTCCCTACTGTTATTGTAGAAATCTATTGGCAAATCCCTTTAATTGCAACTGCCACTTGGCTTGGCTGGGAGACTGGCTTAGGAAGAAACGAATTGTAACAGGAAACCCTCGCTGCCAAAAACCTTATTTTCTAAAGGAAATTCCCATCCAGGATGTGGCTATTCAAGACTTTACCTGTGATGATGGTAGGTTTTATTTATTTTTTTGTACAGCTGTAGAGTGAAAATATAAACTTTGACAGACCATATAAATGTTTTTTTAAGGTAGAACTTTCATCAGTCCTGAATTTACCTAGCATCATACCTTGCAACATCAAGCACTTGTGATGTTTGTGTCACTTCAAATTATGGGAAATTGTCATTGAAGGTCTTTCAAAATATATTCTTGGATTATTCAACCTCAGTGTAATCATTCATGGCTGGGGCTCTTGTGTTGCCTTTGATGCTCCACTGGTGCCCTCTTTTACCCAGCAGCTGTCCATTTGAATACCCTTAAATTATATGATCAATGGGAAGAGAGATGGAAATCATACTCTTTTGTCATGAAGTCTAGGCTTCCACCATTGCATGAAGAGTTTAGAAGAAGGCAATGAGAACACAGACAGCAATAAAATAAGAGATACTCAGAACTCTGAGTAAATTATCCTCTGCCCTGCCCTGGTGTCACTATTAAGTATAGTACATAGCCTTGAAGCTTATTGTTTATATGAGTAGTTAAGCATGAAATCATTTGTTAACAGAAAAATATTTAATTTCAGTTGACAAATAAAAGTAATTGTGAGTGAGAGCAGCATTGAATACAGTAACCCAAAGCAGTAAAGCATGTTGTATACAAAGCCAATAATGACAAAGCTAAATAATAATTACCATTTTTAGTAATAAAATAAAAGAATTATTTTAAGCATTAGTAGACTTTAGAAACCTAGAAATGTGTTTTTCAGTTAAATGTTTTCCATTCCAATTCCAGGAAATGAGGACAATAGCTGCTCACCTCTGTCTCGGTGCCCTGCAGAGTGCACTTGTTTAGATACTGTTGTTCGCTGCAGTAATAAAGGATTAAAAACATTACCAAAAGGCATCCCTAAAGAAGTCACAGAACTGTAAGTAACAAATCTCAAGAAAATGAACTAAATTATGCAAATTTCCCTAAATCTGTGAAATGCAAAAAAAAAAAAAGAGATACAGTAACAAAACTGTCTAATAAAGCCCATAATTAACCATATTTCAATAACTGCAGGAAAATAAATCACTGTGAAATTACGTGTAATGCAATTTGTCTTAACTGACAAGTAGAATATTTATTATTGTACTATAATGGTTACATACATCAGTGTGATATGTTACTGTTATTACCATTTATTATGAAGTGTGAGATATTATTATTAAAGCTGCCACTGAAAATATGGTTCTGATTCCAAAATGGTAGGTACACTATCTGAAGATACAGATAAATCTCCCTTTGATAATGGGAATAACAGTAATGTTCATGTATGAAATTCAACCTATTGCAGTTGAGAAGTAAATGAAAAGGACCAATAACTTACTGAAGTCTAGTTACCCAAAGCAACCAATCAAAGCTTGGATTTCATTATTCTAGCTCCCATATACCAGTGAATGCAAACTGTTGATTGATACATTCCCCTGAATGTATTTGCATTGGTTGGTTTTACAGAACAAACTGCTTCTCAATAAATATAGTCTACAATACCAAGGGAAAAACTTAATAAAATGGAAAATATAGATTTCACGATATTGAACAATCTTTACTGATATCATGATATTGATATTGCTAATATCGATATTTTGCCGATATTGCAATATCAAATTTTGCAGCGATATTATGGATTTTCCATAGAAATAAACACATGAAAAATTGTGACCGAATTTTGATATTGTGATATCGATATTACTGATATCGCTAGACTTCCGATATCACAAAATCGACAAAAACCATTTGACATCACAATATTTGTAAAAATCATTTGATATCACGATATCAATATTTTTGATTTTATTAAATCTTGCCCGAAAGTATGTTTAAACCCATAATTTTAAGTTGAAAAATTATGAGATCCCAAAACTTTTCAGTAACCATTGAGACTGGGGCACATTTACTAAAGTTGAATTGGATATCCCTACAAAATCGAATTTAGTTAATGCAGGATTTGGCGATATCGATATTATCTCCCATTTATTAAAGCACCCGAAGGCATTACCGCAATGGATATCTCTGTGTATCGCTTGTATGGGTTTTGGCGATATCGATATCACCGGATTTAACGCTGTTCTGAATTATTTACTAAGATAAGTGTTTGTTTTTTTGGCTATTTCTGTTTCTTAATATATCGCCACTCTCTGGGTGGCGTTATCCATTACTTTCAATGGGGCAAAGTGTGTTATGTTTTAAGTGTAACTTATCGATATCGATATACACATGGATAACGATATCGATACCTATATCCATCCCCATAGACGCCACCAGTACCACTGCTTCTACAGATATCGATATCGCCGGGATAAATGCATATAACACCTTAGCAGCGCTATTGCCGCATAATAGTAAATGGTCTATGGCAATATCCTCCAATATTACTAAATCCATGGCAATATCTGGCGATATTAGCGTTATAGAGGATATCAACTTTAGTAAATATGCCCCATAACACATTTTAAAGTAGTGCTTAGCCCAAGGGATATTTACTAAAGCTGCAAAATTGTTTGACTAGTTAATGCAGGAGAAACAACCTATTTTTACCGATCCTTTATTAATCAGGGGAATCAAAAAGTACAGGGAAATTCAAATTGACAGTGAAAAAGGGCAAAACTAATTGAAAAATTAAAAATGGTCCTAGTAAATATTCCATCTTTCTAGAGGAAGGTGACAGAGATAGATAAGAGTGTCACCACTAAATACTTCATTGAAATTTACTATACTTCATAAAATTGGTTAATCTATACTCCCATCTACTATTCATTCAAACCTGCCTCTATATGAATTCTTTCAGCAAATATTTAAATATCTACCTGTTTCCACTAGTGCAGTGCAATGCAACTCAATTTACTGCTATGCCACTCATTTACTAATACTTGCTGTTTGCTACTGAGCAGACCTATTTCTTGGACAAAGTAAAATTAAACCAACATATCTTACATAAAAGACCTGGGTAGTATTTCTCTGAAGTAATTAATTACATGAGGTGTGAAGTTAATTCACTGCATTCATGCAGTCAATGGCAAGAGCACCTTGGTTTCATATGCTGGAACTGCTACATTTTTTATGATTGTACAATGGTAATGTGATATAAAAACATTGCACATGCTCATTAGAGACTTGCACCTGCTGGAAAATGAGTCTGGCTGAAACACACATCCACACATCCACACAAACTCCATTGCAAAAACTCTGATAAAAGCAAAAATTTAAATGAGAACTATATTCATATTACATTTGCAGTACTATACCTTGGTGAGAAGCATTTTTCCCCAGTAGATGTTTTATCTGAAGCAAGATGATTTGTTACACAGCATTGGAAAACTCCTGCACCAGGAAATGTGTGTTTGTGTGACATGTACTGGCCAGTATTCCATGAAATGGTACCCTGCCCAGACATTTTTGCCTAATGTGTAATGTAACACCTATGCACAAATTAATTTCCTGCATTCCAAGAATGAAAATAAAGCATGGCTAATGAGGCCAAAAGGTCAGCACACTGCTTAACCAATAGTAGTCAGGCAGGTTTTTCTTCTCATGTTTATCAGTTATATCACATTTCCTGGTGCAGGAGTTTATCAGTGTTGTGTTATAAATCAACCAGCTTCAGATGAAACATCTACTGGGAAAAATGCTTCTCACTAAAGTATAGTACTTCATATGTAAATATGTAATCTTTACATATGCAAAGATGTAATCTGACTATAGTTCCCCTTTAATGCTTTAGCTAATGTGTACCTTAATCCTTACCAATATGGGAATATCTTTTGACAGAACAATAAAAAGACACAATGGTTTCAGAATACATTATTTTTCAGTACAGCATCCATTTAATGTATCATTTTTAAACTTTTATTGTTTAGAAAAAATAAACTTATTGTTTAGTAGAACATAACAACCTTTCTACATGCATATTTGTATTTTCATCCCATGGCAAACTATAAAATAGAAAGAATGTACAGAACATTTACAAAAGTTCCCTACTGCTTGCCTCTGCATATTCTTTAGACAACAGTAACATCTCCTGTAAATTAGGAAACAAAGATGAGTGAACCACATCAATCTAAGCAATGTGAAATTGAGAGACACTTTGATGCTTTAGAAAATCTTTGATCCATCTTCAGAAAATTTTAAAATGGAGGTGTCACACTGTTTCATTGTGATTTTCCAGACATTTCCCCCAGGTTTATTCTTATAAAGAAATTTAAAAGATACAAAATGGCAAAATTCAATGAATTGGAAAATGTTTCTAGGCATTTTGTTTATCTTTGCATGTATACATTGATATACAGTAGGGGGCATATTTACAAAAGTCGAATTGGATATCCCAACAAAATCGAAATAAGTTAACGCAG
>WMED01001923.1:0-25697 GCA_019650415.1 Pipa parva
TAACAGTGCCAAACAGACAGCAAATAACTGTTGGTGCCTAAACTGTTCCTTTAATTACATACCAGGTAGAGAGGTGCTGGGATATAAAGGGGAGCTAAAGAGATTAAGCATTTAGCATGCCAGTCTGTCTGTTAGGTCTAATTAACCTGGTCACAGGCAAGCATACAAATCTTACAAATCTCTTAAGAAATGGTCAGGGCCATAATGATTAATAACTAAGGGCTTATGTATCTGGCCCCAGAATTGTAAATACCATTAGTTGACATTACACGGTGGTACTTTCCAGTTTGAATTGGCTTTGGCACATTTTGTTACAATTTTCCATTTTTACCTGCAGTCCCTTTAACTAAAGCAGGACAGGGTGAAAACGGTGATGCAAGTGTAAATACTTTGGTGAAATGGTTCATACTAATATTTACCATCATTTGCATATTAAAAGATGTGACCCTCTAGTGGGGAACAAATGATTTAGAAGCCTGAGTCATTATTTCTAGACTGAATTTAATAAATGTATTTACAAATGTAACCAATTAAATTAGAGGAACCATTGCCTCACTTTGCTGGCATTTTCACCCCTAACCTTTAGACAGCAACCCCCTCCAGCACTATGCGTCTCTGTTCCGCCATTTCTATTTGCAGCATCTTTTCACTTACGTTTGTACATAAAATGAACTACTATACATCCTACTTGGAAAAATTAATGATAAAAGCAATCTAGGTGTTCTGTAACCAGTAGAGAACTTCTTGGTAAAATATAATATCCTTATTTCACAGCAGGAGGCACATTACACCTCATATTCTTTACCTGGTTTCTCATTTTCAATTTGTTGCACTAAAGTCTTTTTTTTTCAGCCTGTTTAAATATTCCCCTTTAGTGTTTGACACCAGCGATGTAACAACCATCCAAAAAGGAGCAAACACATTTTTCTGTTGTAGGAGTCTATAACAACTTGTATTTCCCCCCCACCCCCTCAAAATAAAATGCTGTATTAACTGTGTGATCAACCAAATGAAACTAAAGGTAATTAGAACTAGTTTGGGGTTAATTTGTTCTATAATTATATTATATTAACTAAATTAAAATTGTTTCTTTCCTAAATTGAAATTCATTAAAGCTTTGGATATAAAAAAAAAATACTATAAAATTACATGAAGCATGTACACATTAATAGCCATTAGTAATCGCTTGATATTTCTATCTAAGCAACAGTTTATAAGAGTGTCAAAAGGTGATTGTTGGCAACTCACATGACAGATCTTTTGTTCTTGATTATGAGACACTTCACAGAGACTCCTTCTCACAGTACTCCATTACAACCAGATATTTTTGGCATACATCTCACAGCACTGGCATAACGCAATTTAAAAAAAAAAATGTCATTAAAAAATAAGATGTGACGGAGGAAAGGAGCCATATTGTATTGCACACAAAAAAATAACCCGTTTGCAATGAATGTTGATTGAACGGCATTCTACCGGAAGCTATGCTCACACATCAGTTCTACTTTCTATGCTCTGAGAAACATTAAATTGAGAAGTACAAAATGTGTCTGTCTTTTGAGAGCTGTATCTTAAAATGAGTTTCGTAATGATTGTCTACTTGGAATAATCATGAGAATTTTTTCACTATTACACTGTATACATAGAGCACATCACTAAAAAGAGATAAATGTTCTGGAAACAGTTTGGCTATGTGTGGATTGTTCTCATTTTTCTTGATCAGTCAACCTCATATGCTAACAATGGTACTCAGACACAATTTAGGGTTTTTTGTTTCTTTTGAATGACCAAATCTAGTTAATTCAGATTAGATATTGTTTGTTCAAAATGATCAATGTGTGACACAGCACACTGCTTGACCATTAACTATGTCCTTACAGAGTGGATTCTTTTTGTGTACTTGGAGGGCAAAAATTATTTTTTTTTTTAGAAATTGGAGATTGTATACTGACAGACAGTCTTCATCAAACTAATCCTACGTTTTTTTAAAGTTGTCCAATCTATGTTAAGGCTAGGGCTTCACTGTGCATTGTGCAGCTTTAAGTTTTCCCTAGACTTACATTTTTAGGTGGGTGTGATCATACCGACAGGTAAAAGAATCAAAATATAAACCCATGAAATCCATTTAAAAAAATGTTTCTTAATTAAACTATTAGATCACTTTATATTGTTAGAACATCAGAATCAATAATAATAACCAGTACACACATCATTACATAAACAGCATTGAATATATCATTTTCTATGCAGACAATGGGAATATATTGGCCTTTTTATATAGTCCAGTGAATGCTGTTTTTCTATTGCCCTCTAGCAAATTAACATTCTGTTGGTAAATTCAGCTGATGTAACAGGACTAGAGTTAAGTGTCTCTGTAGAAAGTGGACAAAACTTCTATGTAGTAGTAGCAGCCATGGCCATCTCTTTCAGTATGGAGTTCCTACATCTTTTAGAATGTATTGGCAAAAAATTAACTTGGTATTTTCTTTCTACATGTCTGTCTCAAGGTTTGATGACTTTCTATTGTGTATTATCAGTGCTGCTATTGTTTTCATGCATAACCTAGAGTGTTCTTCAGGATTCTGTAGGTGTTAGAGCATGTGCCTGATTCTGTTTTTAGATTTTCCAATTGAGAAATGGATCATCTGCCATAATATGAGTTGATTGGGTCTTGTTTAGAAGAAACAATATTGACTTAAATGCAATAAGTAGTGTAACATATATATAACATGCCGATAGTCCAATGATGTTAAGATCTCCAATATACATAGGTGATTAGCCACCAGAGAAGACCTATGTCATAAATTACAATACATGTGTCAATAAAGGAGCTGAAGGATTGTGGATTTGAACACACTCTATTTCAATATTAGCTGTTCTGTGGAGTGAGCCAGATGTCTTAGGAATAACAGATCTTTGTGAAATGATCAAGTCTTATCTAAATAACATGTCATTATGGACACCTAACTCTTCAATTTAACCATTTCCCCAGTGTAACAGCTATATCTATTTTGCACAACACTTATTGTGTGGATTTTTTTTTCCCCCTCTACAATTCAAGAAAAGCACTAAATAATATTTTCTTTGTTGAATGTCTGGATTTATTGTGTTTATTTTTTTAACGAGCCTCGATAGCAAAAATATGGGTGGGGGGAGGGCTTGCTTAAGATGTTGAGCTGTGTAAACCAATTATCTGTCTTGAGGGAAACATCCATATCTACAAACTATTTAATCTCTAGGGTCATTAGACTTTCTGGAGTGGGATGTTGTTTTTTTGTTTTTTGTTTTTTTCACAAGTGACTTTTCAACTTCACATTGTGAATAAATGAGGATATATACATTTTCAGTTTGTACAGCTTTTAAAACCACATTTACTCTTTTATTTCCAGGAATCCTAAGGAACTTTGTTAACTCTAGTGATGGAAAGGGAAAAACATATTAAGGACAAGCAGACAATAGCTTCAAACTGGACTGTGACAAGCTAATTATTATAGCTTCATTATAAAAGTTCTGTTTATATTTTTACATAGGTCACCCGGGAAGTGTAATTAAAAATGCATTATAGGTGCCTTTTATTGGACGATTAAATTAGAAAGAGGGAAAAAAAAATAATTATGCAAGGAGCAAATAATAATGTTGGTCAACAGCGTTTATCTAAGAAAGAAAGAACATGTTAGAGGTTCATTAGCAGTAACGGTGTTAACAGGGACAGTGTTTGAAAAATGAGCTATAGAGTAGCTTTTAAGTACTCAGATTAAAGGATTTATAATGTCAAGTTTAACACTGAAATTATAGATAACATTACACCACTATGAGTAATGATATCCTTCATGTAACTTGGCATTGTAGTATTCATCATAAGATCTGTATCACAGAAATGAATGTATTAATTAGTCAGGCAATTCAGGAACTATATTAGAACATATATATGTGCATGTGGGTAGAAAGGAAAACAGAAAAGGGGCAGGAAGGTTACACTAGTGCATCATTTTGTTGTAGAATAATGCAAAGTTGCACAATAGGTTGGCAGAATAGATGAGGAGAAAAAAACAAACAATACGAGTACTACCAAGTCATGGGGAAAATAAGAAAAAAAAATCATTAGTTGTGGTTGATAAATACCTTCTTTAGTATAACTAATTAGGTTAATATTATATGGTAAATGAAGAAATTTATTGTATTCGTAATGAAACAAGCACATCCTTTCACTGTTTCCATATGTTGTCATTGTTATATTCTTTCAATATCCTGTTATCACCTAAATAATTATTGTTACTCTATTACCATTATCGCTTTGTATTTGTAGTTGTATTATGTAGAAACCTTCACCCAATGTGTAGTCCTTTCATAATATATTAAGAAAGACATATTTGTTGCAACCTTCTATGTAATAAAAACAATTGCCTGCTTTTAGCCTGTAAAAGGGAGGTGGGAAGAGTTAAAACTAGAGCTACAGAAGCAACTTTTCATGGATGACTACAGGACCAGTGCACCACCAGAGGTGCTATTGTGCACCCAGGCCCTGTTATGCCTTTTGAAGGACTAAAGACTATTTAAACTAAAGGACACTGAAAATTGACACATAGAATGTGGGAATCCTCATATCACATTGGGGGTGACCCTGGTTAAACCCCAAGGCATGGAATCTAATGAGCCCTTGGTCTTCACCCATAAACCCACTGCAGGAGACTCCCAGGTCACGACCTATGGGTTAACCCCTAAACTAGTGACCGCTGACTGTAACAGAGCTGAGCGACTCCAACAATGAGGCACAAGAACAACTGATCTGCAACACTAGACTGATGCTGCATCTATGGAGACACTGAGGAACTGAACAACAGATTGAAGTACCAGAAGCACTAGAGACTGAGATGTTGGTACTTTTTGGAGCAGCATAGCAGTACAGTAACATGAAACTGGAGAGACAGCGCTGAGAGATACTGAATCATAGCGTATACTAAAATGTGGAACACATTGGCACAGATGCACTAACAAATGAGACAAGGGACCTGAGACTAGAGACATGGGATTATTTCCCAAAGCTTCTGAGAGAAGGAAAAGTTTACTCACCCACATGAAGCAACCCTAATATCGCTAAAATCATCTAACCTATTTGAATTTCCAGACCATCATTTCCTAAGGGAATACCTGCAATACAATACAATACAATAGGAATATCACAGGATGGAAGCCTAATACCAAAAATCAAGCAGAGAATTTTCTTTATGAAATATGAGGCTGTTAAAGGGAACAAACCCTTTTTTTGAATTAATGTGATTTCTGGATCTTATACTCACACAGGATTAGGATAAAGCCAGGTCTTGCACACTCAAAATAGCTGTTCTGCGAGGAGAATGAAATTAAATAATTTTGCTGAATGACCATTCATACTCTTTATTGCATGGTGTGGCCAGTGTCAGTATACATTCACAACATGATTGCGTTGCTAATATCTGCTCTATTTAAAGGAGAACTAAAGTAAAAAAACAAAAAAGGACAGTTAAAATACTTACCTTATACAAAGCCGAATGATTACAGTCACAGCATGGGCTGTGCTGTAATTAGCCGGCTCCCGATGCTTCTCCCAATGCTTCTTCACAGTGTTGGCTGACTGGCAGCCAGCACTGCAGCTCCTCCCACCCTGTTACACCCCAGGTGTTTCAGGGCTTAAACATCATCATGTTCATTGCAGGGACCAATGAGAGCACTCCCAGCAATGAGCGTGATGATGTAGAAGCCGGTGAAGAAGAAGAAGGAGCTGCGCGAGGGCTTCTCAATCAGCCAGCGCACTGTGAATTAGGCATCATGGGAACCTTTGGCTGTTGGCTAATTACAGCACAGCTCATGCTGTGACTATAATCAATCGGCTTTGTATAAGGTAAGTATTTTGACTGTCTTCTTTAATTTTTTTACTTTATGTCTCCTTTAACTGCATAGATATTTCACAAATTTTTCATTTTAATAACATCTATTGAGTGTTAGCAACTCAAGTCTGTACTATTGGTCATCTCTCCCTGCCTGCCCAGCCCTCCCTGTCTACAAGACTATCAGAGCAATATCACACTGTGCTGCTCCCACAAGCCCCTCTCCACATTGCGCAGCCATCGCACACACAATGTGCTTCCCCCACAATCCCCTTCATACACACTGTGCAGCCCCGAAAAACCCCTTCCCACATTGTGATGCCCCACGCAACTCCCCTCCCACACTGTGCCACTCACTCCTTCCTACAAACTACTCACTGAAGGAGGGTGCGCTATCATAATGCTTTCCTCCCTCCTTTTCTCTCTCCCTACCAACCTCCTCCATTGCTCTGCTGTCTGTGCTGTAGAGCTTAGCTACAGCTGTACAGCTTAGCTTAGCTGTAATTACAGCTACAGCAGTACAGACAGCTGGGCAACGGAGGTGGAAGTTAGTGAAAGGGAAAAGGCAATACCCGGCGCATAAGATGAGCCGTGACTTTTGAGAAGATTTTCAGGGGTTATATAGTAGTCTTATACACCAGAAAATACAGTAATTTAGCATTTAATTTCTTTGACATACAGTATGCTAGACCTTCCACTCTCTGATGGAATGATGTAATACATTCTGTCTCTTTGGTTAAACAGCCTGCTCTTCCACATGTTAGATCATATTCAATATATACATACACTGCAATATTTAATTTGTTAATATCTAAGCTAAGGTAAATTATTTCATAAGAATAATTGTGTTAAACATTTATAAGTAATATTTGTAGTAAATCATTCACTGAGAAGTTTTTTTTCTGCTATTGCACATTTGTCATACATATGCATTCATTTCAAGAACATAGTTACAAAACAGTTTCCAAGAGTTTTTGGCTGTGGTAAATTTACTAAAGTCGAAAATCTTATCGGCATTTTTGACAGTTATCGCTGTTATTTTGGGGGATTTGGGTCATTTTGCTGGTAGCAATTTATTACGCTGCCGTTTTTATTTTATTGTGGCGTAGTACACTGTATAGCAATGATGGATTTAACTGTAAATTGAAATGTAAAAGTTAACTTATTGATATCCATATGTATATCAATATCCATATTTATGCCATTTCAACAAACAGAACTTTGGCACTAAAATCACACTCGGTGCCCTTTAAAAATAATGAATAATGCCACTCAGAGAATGGAGAAATGTAATATAGCTGAAATTGACTGGAAAAATCTAACTCCTACTTTAGTAAATGTCGGGATAAAATTGTTAGTGAAATTATTGGTGATATTAATATTGTAATTGATATTATCTGGCGGTAATGATATCCATCAAAAACTGGTGTTCGAAACCTATAAAGGGGCATAGTAAATAGGAGAAGAGGTCAAAATCCTTAAAAAAACAAAACAAAAAAAAAAACACAATTTACTATGCGATTTCAAAATGAAAATCAGTTTGACTTTACTAAATATGCTCCACTCTTTTAGGAAACTACTTAGGTCAGATGTAGCTTGGGTGTCTAATAACTGTGTTAAGCACCTGTCCCTTTAAATTCAAGCACCCTGTGCTTTCAATATGTTTATGCTAAGACTATCCACACCGACGCACTGATTATTTTGTAGCATCTGAAGAGCTTCTTTCAACATCCTTTGGACTATCTGGTAATCCAAAAGGAAAATTTTGCCTGATCGTATATAAAATAATTAAGAGTAATTTAAAAAAAACGTATACTGGAAAGATATCATTACATTGTTGTGAATGATAAACTGAGTAAAATGGAGGAGTAGTCACTCCAGTAATCGGTACACCGTTACAGTGATTAATTCAGCGGTTCTCAACCTGTGCGCCGGGTCGCGAGGCTGTCCCACTGGGGTCGAGAACTGCGCCGACACCCGGAAGCACCTGCAGGAACCCTTCTTATAAGGGTTCCTGCGGGTGACGTCGGCAGTAAACGTCATCACGTGACGCGCAATGTGATGACGTTTCGGCCGCAATGTCATCACATGACGCGCGGCGTGATGACGTTTCAGCCGAACGTCACCACGTGACGCACGTACGTGATGACGTTCGGCCGAAACGTCATCACGCCGCGCAGCGCGGTGACGTCAGAGGGGGGTCGTGGTCTCAACAAGGTTGAGAACCGCTGGTTTAATTAAACATTCCATAGGAACATTTGCCACAATGTTTGTAAGGGTGAACATTCCCTAAAATGTCATGCAGTATGTTTTTCAATGTTTTCTCCGGTATACATTTTTAAATGATAGATGACAGATTCAAATTTGCACAGAATTGATTTTCTGGTTCCATACTAGCTTAGATTACAAAGTGATTGAGCTTACGTGTATATATGATCATCAGATAGATCGGGCTCTTCAGCATAAGAAAATCAAAAGTATCTTAGCTGAGTAATTAGAAGAAAAATTCCATTTGCTGGAACCAATAAACATTTTGGGGGACTTCCACCTCCCTCGCTGAATATGTAAATTGCACTTGGAAAACAATCATTTCAGTATTCTTAAATTAAAAAAAAAAACACATTGATAAAATAGGTAATCCATTTTCTATATTTATACTACAAATTCTGATTTGGAGGTGATTAATTTACAATCAAATAACGTTATTTCTTTGCACAGTATTCATTTCTTGTGCATCTTTAGTTGTTCAGATGTTTGGAGACTAACCAGACACATTGACATATGTAGCTTTCCAGTGCTGGTCACAAGAAGTAGAGATTTGAATGCACCTTGCAGAATGACGAACGACATCTAGACTTTAGAGAAATGGCATCTAGAAAGGTGGCACAGATGTGCCATATGCATTTCCATATAAATGACCCATGGGATGAAAACATTTGCATGTATCTTATACTATAGGAGAGGTTTATAATTGAGGTGATTTTTAACACTGTATTAAAAAGGAACTAGTAAGAGGGACAAGTAACTTGTAAGAGGGACAAAAAAACATGTAGGTAAATAACTTAGGTAATTCATCAAAGTGCAAACAGATAAGTAAAGGCCCAAAACTCTGCATATTCAGCAAACTCTATGATGTAGTGAAGAAAAACCTGTGAATGAAGCGCAAAACACAAAACGCACTAAGGCCCTAATTCCCCATTGTGCGAAGTGAGCCGCGAAGTGTTCGGCTCACTTCTCACATGGTGTTTTGCGCCCGCTGATGTCCTGTGCGCGGACATCAGCATACGCATTAAAGGAATTCCCCTCCCGGCGAGAGCACTCGATTCTCCTCACCGGGAGGGGAATCCCTTTAATGCGCTCGTTGATGTCCGCGTACAGGACATCAGCGGGCGCATAATACCATAATGGTGAATTAGGGCCTAATAGTGCATTAAAGATAAACTATAACTGTAAAGAAGATGAGCCCAAACAACCAATAGCTTAAAACAGCAGTGATGAATGAATGGTGAGAAACCATGGGAACACTTCCAACAACCGAATAGTGCTCTCTGAATCCTTGAACAGACACACTATCTGCTTACCAGAAACAACAACTCAAAAGCTTTATATAAACTCCTCTCAGGTGATGCTTCAAGACATTCAAGGCAATATAGACCAAAGATAATTCTCAATCCATGATTTTTTAAGAAGTACACGGTTCAATCATGGAAGAAAAAGATACTTCCATAGTGTAAATTCTTCCAAATATTTATTTAAAAAAAAATCAAAGCATATATACTCACAGACTGTCAGCATATAAATCACATATTACATTAAAAGGTATTCAACATCCAGAAATGGCACCAATTCAACGCGTTTCACCGCTATTTATGTTCCTGCGGCTTCTTCAGGAACAAAAACGGTCTCTCACCATTCATTCATCGCTGCTGTTTTTGAGCTATTGGTTGTTTGGGCTCATCTTCTTATATTTTATTTTTAATGCACTATTAGTGCGTTTTGTGTTTTGCGCATCATTCACAGGTTTTTCTTCACTAATTCGTACAGTGTGTTAAGGCACACATAGCCTTCCACTTAAGAAAAAGTTGCATCACATTATATGATTTTCTTTGGACTTTCTTTGGACTTTTTAAAAATATATTTTAATATACTTTATTATTTGTATTGTTTTAGCGCGGTTATTCTTAGTTTTTTTTTATAAACTCTACAAAATGGCAAATTTGCATCCAGTTGGACAGATATGGCTTGTCTGTGTGCAAAAAATAGTGGTTTGTGAGAACGTAAAAATTTAACAAGAAAAATGCAAAGCACCCACTTATAAAATTATCAATAATGCTCATCTTAATATAAAGCCACGCCAGGTATTTTTGTTCCAAATGAAGGGTGCCAATGTTACACCAGCTTAATATCAAATCATTTCAGACACTGTAACAGTTTGCTCTGCATTCTTAGTTACAACAGTAAAAAAAAAAAAAAAAGGCAAATCGTTTATGCAAATCGGCAATCTATCTTTTAATCTTGCACAAATAACTATATCTACTTTAGTAGTTGATTTAGTCTTGCTGGTAACACCTGTAGTAAAACTCTTCTGTGAGATATAATTCTGATCATCTACAAACGTTTGTAATTGAATGTCTAAGAGCAATAGCACAGATTGTTTTCCTGTCCAATGGATGAATTAGTCTTTTAAAATCCAGACCTTGAGGGAATTGTAACTAGTATAATTAGAAAAGGGTAGCTATGCTGCAAAAAGCAAAATAAATTCTTAATTAACAACAGATGTTTGATTTGGACCTCTGGAAGTCCCAATGAATTACTTTAGTAATCCCAGAAATCAGTTTCTGATGAGCCTAGAAGTAGAAAGAATTAATCCCAAAGCATAAAACCTACACATTCATCTTATTGAATACTAAGGTGACTGGATATACACATAAAGTTTTTATTTTTAAATAAGTCGACAAACAAGCCACCAGTAAAGGCTGTTTCGACAGTATTAACCTAAAAAAAATTGGATTTTTGCAAATGAGACGCCAAAACATTCAATTTCCCTATTTTTTTTTTTTAATTTAACAACCATCTTGTGGAAATCTGACCATATAGAATGCTACCAAAAGGATCTTAAACCCTTTTTTCCTCTTTTATGCCCTGGATGTTTCCGCTGCAGTGGTTGTGTCACTTGTAGAAATTTAGAACTAAATTTCACCATCCACATTCAGGTAAAGTATATTAGATTAAATATCACATCACTTGTACTACCACTCATGAAATTTATATGATCACTTGCCCTTGTGGGCTAAGTTATGTCAGTAAGGCACAAAATGGGTTAAGAGAAAGAACGGGAAACCACAGATCTAAACTCAGAGCTGCTTTCCAAGAAGGTAAAACTGATATTCCACTGATGCACCATTTCCTACAACTTGGACATCGAATACCCCAATTCAGATTCCAGGCAATAGATCATGAGCCTAAACCCAATAGGGGTGGTGACTGGGCACGATTACTGGCTCAAAGAATATTATTTTGGATCAAAACATTAGACACAGTGACCCCACGAGGTCTTCATCATTATACTCTTTTCCTGCAATCTCAGAGGGTTATTCACTAAAGTCCAAATTGTTGGGTATAGGTGTGAATTCACCAGATAAGGACAGTCACAATAGGCTGCGACTGTCGCAGTCATGTCTTTATAATGAGAATATTGTTGCAGTCGCGACTTTATTATTGGAAAATTGTCACAATGTAAATATTAAAAAATTGTCATGACTTTACAATGGGGAAATTGTAGCAGATTTGCTATGGGAATCCGCTGTTTCAACAGTCGAATTTGCACCTTAATGTCTACACACTAAAATGTATTACTGAGTTTTTACTAAGCTGCTTGTATTATGAATATTAACCTTGCATTTAATATATTCTGGTTACTTGGCTTCTGTATAAATTCCTTAGTATCTATTCATCCATCTAGACCAGCATGTTTTTAATATTATTTGTATTTATTTGTCTCACTGACTGGATTAACTTTGTTAATTATGTTCATGGGTGGAGGATCATGGAAAGTGTGTGGTGTATTTAAATCTCTGTTTGTTTTTGTGTAGTTTGTCTTGATAAAGGCCCAGTTGCTGGGCCGAAACGTTGATTTGGGATATTTTTTGGAATGAAATTCATATTAAACCTGAAGCTGTAACTCTGAGGCAGTAGAATTCTGTAACAAAAGGCACAAGTAGGCAGATAATTTTGAACCAAATGCCAAACTTGAAGATCTGTTGGTATTCACCATTTCTGAGATTACTGACATTGATTCTCGAGTGTCATGATAACCTCAGCATTCATATTTAAATCCCCACTGCTGACGTCATGTGTTACATCAGCCGGCCGTGATTGGCCCGAGAACCCGGAAGTACTGTAAGAGCTAAGACTCCACAGTGCCTGCTGACATTCAGCTGGCAGCAGGGATGAGTGGTGCATGCATGCAAGCACTGCTTCTTACAACAACAAAACAAAACCTGTATTTGGCTCAGCAACACATAATCTAAATTTTAAATAAACCAGGAGTATAAAGTTTAAAAATGCTGTAAAGTAGTGTATTTGATTCAAGTCAAAATGAGCTTCTTGTATATTGAAAAGTATAGATGGGAATTAAAACATATACCAACATTTATTAGGTATTATCAAAATATCATACAGAGGTGATTCATTAGTGGTACAGCTCCACCATGGATGTAGAAGAAACAGGTCTCCAGGCAGACCTATTGCATTTAGAAAATCAAAAAAGCAGACATGACCTTGCTGTCTGTCTGAGGGACTTGCAAAGGAAAGAACCAATAACAGGAGGATATGATCATTATATAAACAACCTGCAATAAACAAGGGAGTGGCTCTCAGCATGGAGGCACTTTTATTTTATTACTCCCTTTTCTGGGAATGGTATTGGGGCAATATATTGAGCTTAAAGCTCAATTAAAAAGTTGTCATAGGTATGAAGAATTAATGCAGGATACACCAGATAACTGATCACTGAGACATTGGTTAAGGTGAAGGGGTTAGGTGTTCAGTTGTGAGCTCGCAACATACTGAAATTATTAATGTAGTTTTTTTTTTTAAGCCTTTGAAATTCTCTACGAACTTTCAAAATGTAGTTGCTGATCTAATCTACATATTTCTAAGGTTTCAACATATTTTTCATAAGCCCCACTGACTGTTAAATTAGGTATCTAATAAATTTATGCTGTTCTTTTTCCCATTGCCTCTTGCATATAATGCACAGAAAATTAACAAAAAATTGATATTCGATTAGCATGCAGTACTTACAGTTGTAAAAATTCAGTAAATTAAATTTATTTTATAGTGGACTCTTAATGGTAAGTGGGTTTTTTTTTCACAGATTTAGCTAAGTTGGTAAATAGCTGACTCAGATGCCCCTTAACACTTCATAAAAACATATTGCCATAAATTTAGTTGATATAGTACATTGAAACTGAATAAAAGGATTGTGCCAATTTACAAAGTAACTAATCATGATTAATTTAAAAGGCATCGCTGTATAAGTGAAATCTTTAAGATGTACTTTACCATTTTAATAGTCATATGAAATAACATAAAAATTACATTTGTTCAGAACATGATGTCTTCTTCAGCTTTATAGAATATCAGGGCCACTAGCAATATATGCATTACGTTAGGTCATCTCACTTAATAATCGTTACTACTGCTCCTTTAGAACATTGCAAAGCAGCCCAAAAGAGTTCCCTCTTTGTAATGAAGTTTCAATACATTTAGGATATGATTCATTATGCTTAAAAATTAGCAAAAGATCATATTTTTTACAGATGAATCAAGGAAAGTTTTTTTTTCCTTTTTTAAATAGTAATTTTATGAAAACTGACTCTTAGTCACAAAAAATAAATGCTGTACATGGATTTTTAATACAATAGCTTTATTACTTTGACTTTTATACTTATGGAGAACTCTTTGCAACATCATTTAAAAGAGGCGTAAACAGAATGTGTTATGGTTATCTTTACTAGCCTACCAAAATTATTATTTTATAAAACTCTGCTTTGTTGAGCAAGAAAGTAATCTTGAAATCCACATATTTCGGAATTTCTCTTATAAAAAAATACACTGTTCCAATTTACCAGATTTTACTATTTACAATTTTTTTTGAAAGATTTTACAAACCAACATGTGCATTTTTTTTGTTTTTATTTCTGCAGTATTTTGATAGAATAAACTTTTTTTTTTTACACAAAAATGCCTGGCTGGCAAATAATCGCTGTTGAGTATACTGAAATCCTTTTAATGCTGTTTATTTATATATATATACTGTATATATATATATATATATATATATATATATATATATATATATATAAAACAAAAAATACTTTTTTAGCAATAATTCTGAATACTCTCAATTAACATGAGTTCATAAATATAAGACTTCTTTTTTAATTGTTAACTTTTTCATTTAATAAGCTTGTAGGAATATCATTTCATATAAATACCTGTTCTTGTGCAGTGTATTTTGTTGCTGTCAACATGGAAATTGGCTAATTTGTTTTTAAACTATGTGTTAATTGGCTTTTGGCCTATAAATGTTCTAACAATTTGATTGGCTTAAAGATGGCATTGCATGTGTACATCTTGAGGATCTGTTTTCTTGTAGACTGATCAGTAATGTGGATACTCAAGACTTTCAGTCATATATATCAAGTTAGTTTTGTCCCTGTAATTTTGCTGCAATTAGACACTTGGTCAACCTTGCACATTAAGCGAAGGTCATTATTTTCTCTGATGTGGTAAATTCTCTACCTCTATTCACTGATAATTTGTGGACAATTAGGTTACTTCTCATGTGTGAAAGTGTCAATTTTCCTAGGTGTTTTGGTATCAAATGAAAAAAGTGGCAAATAGGGGGCTTACAATAGCATTTCTGTTGGTATTTACTTTACTAAAATGGCTTAACAAAATGTGGCAACTACATATAAGAATGAGCACAGACATCAATTTTTTTTCATTTATGGAAACTATTCTCTGGAAACAATACTGGCAACCACAATGTGACAAGATGGTGAGGTTCACCTTTTTAATGATAATTCATGCATATTGCCAATATGTTGTTATTGTAGAAAAATATAGTTATGATGGCATTGTCACTTTTGAATGGATATATCACTTTGCTTTAGTATATCTGTTTATAACCAATTCACTACAACATGCCAATGCTACTATTTGCCTGACTAATCAACAATTTGCTCCACTACGGCAACAATAGGTTTAATAGTGGATATGGACAACTGACTTTGCTATACAATGGGTAAACTGATGTAAAGTTCAGTTAATTATGTAAATTCACTCTGTGATAAATAATCCCCTAAATCTACATGTTGATAGGTAAAAGCCTATAGATATACATTCAAAAAATTCAGCTGCAGTCTGCATCAAGTCGTGAATGTCAAATCCTGAATAACCAGAAACAGTGTACCTGTGGTGCATTGAGCAAATATACAAATATAGAAATGCACAGTCCATGTAGGGACAATGTGGATATTTGCACCTACCAATATTTGCATTTTATTCATTTATTTGCATGCTCTTGTTTCTTTACTACATAGAGAGAAAATCTACCCATTTTCACAAGCCCGACACTATTCCGTGTCAGATATACTTTATTTAAGGGTTAAAGTACAGAATATTTTTGTCTACGTTCCAGTGGGCACATAGAATTAGCGTTTTGAAGGTCCTCCTAGTTAATTTTCACTTGCACCAATAGATAGATTAGGGTAAAGGGCCCCAAGTTCACACAACGACAACCCATCTTATATTTGTAAGCTGTAATAATGATTGGCTTAGAACAGGAAGACTTACAATTTGTGTGTTTGAATTCCAAGGGGTGGTGGGATGGTGATGTCTTATTATAACAAAGGAATCTTCAATAAAGCTGTGACTATCACTTCACCATCCAAAACAAAGCACCTCATGTGATTTTGCGTATTATGTTTGATTGTCAATTGGTCAAGGACAGGGCCAACTTTAGAGTGGGAGGCATCCTGTGCAAACACCAACCATATTGCTCTAGACACACCCCAGCAATGCAGCAGCTGCTCTCCTCCAAGGCCAGCTGTTCCAGCTCTTTTTCCTGATAATAAGTGAAACAGTAGACCTCTCCATAAATGGTTCCCTATGCGACCACAAAGGTCTCACAACCCAAAGACCAGCTCTAGTTAGGATACAGCATGAAATCATCCATTATGCACACAAAAAAGTTCTATAATGCTTTCAAAATTGTAGAACATCATTTATTCTTCAATGCTATTCCACTATACTAAAAAAAAATATGTTTTTTTTTTTTAAGCCAAAAAACTTTTTTTTATCCCTAGTAAAATAATAATCCTTTAAAAACTGCGGTGCTTTAGAAAAAAGATGAGAATAGTTTTACAAATTAAATTAATATAATGCAGCGCTGAATCAAGAGACCCGCTGCATTCATATCTAACAGCTGAAAATATATACATAACCTATTTCATCAAAAAACCTTCATATAAAGGCCAACATGCAATGGCCTTCAGTAAACAATAATCAAATCAACCTTGTTTTTAATATCTTTCCAGTCATGAAATAAAGAAAATAAACATTTGTAATTTTTTTTTTGATTAGTAGAATTATACCACAATTATTGCTATGCGAGTTATGAAGAGAAAAAGAAAATGGTGATTTTGAAAAAAGTAAACATTCCATTGAATACAAGCAAGGACAGTTTTTTAAAATTTAAACAAGGGCACATTCCACTAGTGCATCTTTTGGTTCCACCCTTTGATTCTCATGATTGTATCCAAATGGTTCAGGTCTTTTATTCCCATATACAATGCTATAATGTGTCCCTGTTAGTGTGTTGTAACCTTATTGTGAGAGGAAGGGAGATGGGAATGAATAAGGGGAAGTGGATATTCTTTTTTTTTTTTTCTAATTCTATCACACAGCAGAAAATACAGGCTGTAAAAAAATAAATAAACGATCATGTGATTAGAAGGCATTTTAATTTATTACGAACAAAATTAGGGGCAAATGGAATTGCAAAAGTCGCAATTTTAGAGTATAAAATATGAAAAAAAAATTTAAATAAATCATGAATTGCCTATTTAATATTTTACACAAAACTGTTTTATGCGATAGGTGGCCACTTGCTCTTCTATTATATACTGTATTTGCTGGCGTATAAGACTACTTTTTAACCCCTGAAAATCATCTGAAAAGTTGGGGGTCGTCTTATATGCCGGGTATCACTTTTCTCTCTCCTTACCTAGCTCCTCTGTTGCCCGGCTGTCTGTGCTGAGTGCTACAGCATTCCTTCCCCAGCATTGATGTAACTTCCTGTGAGCGACAGGAAGTTTAATCATTGCTGGGGAGAGGAAATGCTATAGCGCTCAGCACAGACAGCTGGGCAACAGAGGAGCTAGGTAGGGAGAGAGAAAAGGAGGGGGGTGAGCACTAAGATAGCGTCCCCCTCCTTCAGAGGGTAGGGTTTGTAAGGGCAGCAGCACAGTGTGATGGTGCTCTGATAATCTTGGGGACAGGGAGGGCTGGGTAGGAAGGGAGAGCTGACTAATCTAAGCAGGATTTGCATTGGAAGAGGGGTAGTCTTATAGGGCAAGTATATCACAAACTCTATATTTTAACTGGAAAATTTGGGGGTCATCTTATATGCCCAGTCGTCTTATACGCCGGAAAATACGGTAGGTATATATGAAAAAGTTCATTAATGGAACATAAAAGTGTAGTACAGCTAACATGTATGAAAAATATATGTTTTTTATAATCATCCCTTTCATTTTATTTTCTTTTTAATTGTGTGTTGCACTTGCTACAGATCTGACGGGAAAGCTGAGATGTTTAATAAGAGAGGTTCCAGTAAGATAATTTGTAGTATCAGAAACCTGTAATTAAAACTTGACTGCCCTTTGATCATCTCATAGTCATATGCATTAATATCAGATATGCATCAGTTATTTATCCATAATTGTAATCAATCAAATATTACATACATTCATACATACATACATCAATGTACACTGTATCTTAGAGCTTCTTGGTATTAATTTAACCTTCAGCATTTTAGGGGGGAATTCAGCATGCAGCGAAGTGAGCTTCCGAAGCATTCGGCTCACTTCGCAAATGGTATTATGCACATGCTGATGTCCTGCGCGCGGACATCAGCATGAGCATTAAAGGGATTCCTGTCTCGGCGAGGCAACTCTTTTGGTCTCGTTGAGATGGGAATCCCTTTTAATGCGCTTCGGAGCTCACTTCGCTGCATGCTGAATTCCCCCCTGAATTGTTATCTTATTTTATTTGACATATATACACAGTCAAGAAAATGTCGCTCGTGGGATTTTATATCAACAAAAATGATTATATTTTTATTGTGCTTTATTAAGCCATCCATCTACCAAAAATATATATATATATCCACTAAATCCACTAAGCTTATCTAGATGTTTTTTATTAACGTTACAGGTATTTTACAAATCGTTTTTAATTTTACAGGTTTAGCTATTTATCAAACCAAAAATAAGTACATGACAAATCTGCTACAGTTTCTTGACTATGTAAAAAAATCACGGCCAGCAAGCTTTCAGAACTCTGCAATCTCCCCATCAAGCTTTGATTTTACATTTTGTTACACTGTTATCATTCCTATCAATTTTGTTTCATGGATTATAGACTGGCTAACACGGTACAAAACCTTAATCTTTGTTTTATTTATACAATCACTATGCCTACAATTGCTTGGTAAAGTGTACGTACACTTTTTCATTTTCAGTATCCGAATTCTGTGTTTATCAGATATTATTGTGTAAATAGACACACGTATATTAAAGTAAAAAGTAGAAGATTACTTCTGCAAGGCTTCTCAAGCACAGCTTGCTATTAGATAGTAAAGCTAGTATAATGGTTGATGCGGTATTGTATTTGTGTGTTTGTTTGGGATTTTCGAATGTAATGTTTATATCAAGCCTGCAATTATGAAATAATTATTTTATGGAGTAAAAACAGCAATGAATTCTGGCATAAAAATGTATCTGTGTATGATAGCTTGACATTATCTATTAAGAGAGCTCAGTACAGACAGGAAACACAGAAGTATCAACAAAACATACGGTATATGTAATCTTTATATATATATATATATATATATATATATATATATATATATATATGGATTGTGATGTAAAGAAATATTGATACGCTGTCAAATGATGTATGACTGCGCTTCCTGAGAATGGTCTACTGCAGAGACTTCCTATGCCAATGTACAACAGACAAAAGACATAACAAAAGCAAGAAGACAGATATGCCACTTAAATTAAATAGGAAATGAATTGACCGGCAAGTTGGCATGTCTGCTGAGACAAATCATGGACAACATGTCTCTCAACAAGAGAACTTATTTGTTTTGTCTTGCCAACATATTTATCACGGAGCAGGCAAAAAAACAGGCAAAATACATTAGTGTCATGGTAAACTGATAAAGGGAAGTGCTTCAATCTAGCATCCTCAATGGTGAAAGTCTTAGGGTTGTATTGATCTGTGTTCTATAAATCTTGTTTTCTGTCTGCAGAAGTGAATCAAGAATGACCCCTAAGGTTAACAAACATTGTAATGTCTTTTAGACAGGGCAGATGCCTATGTGTTCTACACATTATAGTTAGCCAAGACTCATCTTGTCATTTTACTGCCAAGGAGATGAACTAATTGCTGGTAATCATAAGACATTCAGATGGATGCTGGATTTTATCCCTTTTGAACAATTGTTGCGCTTCTGCATCTTTAGCTTCAACAAGCGCTCAAAGCACTGCAGCCGTAAACAATCAGTGCTCAATTAGTCAGCGGGAGTCCTTAGCTGAGCTAAGGAAATATATGTTATTAGATTATTGTGTTCACATATACTTAGAACAGAACATGATTATGGTAACTTAATTTATATGTACGCATCTGATCTTTCTTCACGTATTTTTAAAAGTAAGTGCTATAGTTTTGCCTAACGCAAGCAAGAAGTGGCTACTAGAACAGTTTTGCTTGCAAATCTTCCATGGTTCTTAAAGGAACAGTGACACAAGACAAAGCCATTTCAGATATTTCTACATATGGTATAAATAAAGCTATCTTTGAACTTGAATTCCTGATTTTTATGATTTTAAATTAGTTTACCCTCCTTTTAGCTGCAGTCACCCTTTATCTCTCAAGTAAATAAACCACTGCCTTCTCCAATTGTTTCATGTGGAAATTAAGATACAAATTCACAAAGTGCCCCGAAAGCTCAATTTGTTTGCAATGAGCAGAGAGATAGAGAGAGAATGAGAGACAACACAAAGCAATAAAAATTAGGAATTCAGCTTCATATGTACATAATGGAAAAAAACATGCATGTCAAACCAATTAGCCATTTGCTTTTTCTGGTGCTACTTGTAATTTTCGATAGAATGATGACAAGATAACAATGGAAGAAGAGAAATGGATGATTCAATATGAAGTGCACTCTTTTTGTGTTTCTCAATGATAAATACAATACGCTATATGTAGCATATAAGCAGAGGTTATCACCTTAGCCGAACAATCTAGTATTTTGCCATACAAATTACATTTCATTTAATCTTTGTTTGGTGTAGCAAAGAAAACCTAAAAGCAATGGTTAACATAAAAATGTGTCCTGTGAGAACTGCCACATTTATTTTAACTAAGGCTACTAATCCTTTTAGAAACAAAAGGATCACTCAATCCACAAGATAGTGAAGATTAGTCAAGTAAAGCAATGTAGAAAATGCTGGGTGCCATAGAGTATAATGCCCAAACGAAGGAAATAGTATATCGATTGCTCCAGCACTCCCAATATAAAATCAGCAAGTTTTATTGAAGAATATTAAAATCCAAGCATCATAAGTGGAAAAAATATATAAAATCAAAGAGTGGCACCTCCTAACGCGTTTCGCACTATAGGCGCTTAATCATAGTGTCACACACTGTTACTAATCCTTTTGTCTGTTAAATATCAACAGCATTCAACTTGCATGAGTCACTGTGGCCTTGGCTTACTTTTACATGATGGGGAAAATGTTTGGTTAGTACCTGGTAATCCCAGAAAAAGGAGTCTTCATCTTTAACTCTCAAAAGTGGGTAGAAACTTAAAGGGAACTCCAACCTCACAGCAAACATAGGAATTACTGAACTTTAAATCCATGCAGGAAAACATTGGGAGCTGGGAAAGAGAACTATAACATGAGAAATGTACTGCAGAATGGAGACTGGAGATTTTGAGATACTATAACTAACTGAAGCAGAACACCAAAGGGCAGGAGAACAAAAATTGAAGACTAAGCATGAGGAACAGAGGCACTGCACAAGCATGTAGGACACCAAATAGAGCAAGAGGAAAAGGCATTATGCAACTAAAACTATTTGAATTCCCCATTACTAGAGACAGAAATAGAACGAGCCACATTCATGAAATGGCAATTCACCAGCTTGTAGAAAAAATAATAATAATGAAGGACACACTTAATTCAAATCCCTTGTAGAACCCTGTAGTTGTCAGCTGCAAATTAATTTTCCATAGAGGGTTAAACATTTGGGTGCAAGGCATTTCGAACAATTTAAAACCAACTAGCTGAGCTTGAGCTCACTCAGACTTAAAGTAGATTTTAAATCTTCCAGTATATAACCTGCTACCATCCAATCACTTGAGTTCCTCAATAAGAGCTCAATGGTACATTAAAGCACTTATTTTCATGGTGGTAGACTTCAGAATTTATATTAAATTCTCTGTAATGAATTAATTTGTTGATTTTAGTGACCTCTTCTCATACTGAAGAGTCCGGGAGATTTAAAGTTACCATTTGTATTTTTCTACTTGGCGTATCAAGATATGCACTATGGACCATCATGTTATCATTAAGATGTAGGAAGTTAAGGTATTAAGTATGGAGAGGGATTTCACCACCCATCAAATTGTAACTGCTCAAAGAAAGAAGCCTGAAGCAAAATAGTGCAGCGCTATAAAACTAACAATCCAATTTCAGTATGTTCACGGGCTACTCAACAAGATATAGCTATGTGTACAGTCATTGTATAAGCCTTGACATGAAATTCCTGGCAGGTACAGTATTCATATTGTACTCTAAACAGCAGAAGCAATGGCAATAACAACAATATTAAAGTCCCTACTCACACAATAGATGTGGTAGCAGTGATTCCAACCCTTTAGTTTTTAAATATGTGTTGCTAAGAGGGTGGTATAAACTACCATTATAATCAGTGTTCACAATACATGCATATGAATGTTACGGTTACCTTTGATGCTTGTAAGCTTTAAATTACAATGAAAAACTATCATAATGACAATTCAATTGTACTGAGACATTGCTATTTCTCTTCGAGAAGATGCTGTTTTACACCTTTGATTCAAACCCATTATAGGAATATTAAACATTAGTGTATTTAGATTGGACCATTACTAAAGAAACGTAGTGCGCATAAGGTATTGAATAGGGTGGACTATATTGTAAATCCAGTCACTGATCTGTAACTTAGTGATTTCTATATTGTCCAATCCTTTTACATTTCTGATTTCATATCAAATATGCACTTTGTAAATTTGTTAAGTCAAAACAATAAAAAAAAAAAAAAAAAAATTTCCAGGTGCTGCAAAACTAAACATTAGCGTATTTCGCGTAGAACATATATTGTTATGTAATAATATAATAATATACACTGGTAATAGGCACCAGTTTGAAATGTTTCACAGTGACGCTAAAATGATGTATTGCTTCTTCAAATGTGAAAACTGGAAATAAAATACAGAATTGTGATGCTTATGTTCACTGTATGTTCTGTTGTTGCTCCAAGATCCTATTACAGCTCTGCTGAAAATATAAAAACTCTTTTAGAATGACAATTCTCAATGCTTTTCTTTTTCCTACCAAAAGAAAAAAAAAAGAGGTCAGGGAAGTTTTCAGCGATATATATGGAAAATATTTCAGTTGCAAACTAGTAGCACAATCTGTTATAGAAAACAATATGAGTAAATGTAAATGCAAGGCACCTGATCAAAAGCCAATGTTGAAAAATACTCCTAATGACTGCCTCTTATGCATCAGTGCACCTACTAATGAGCTGCCAAGGAAAGCCTTGCTAAGATAGAGCAGGTATGTGAGAAGCTGGAGATGTAACTTTCCTGCTGTGATCCCAGCCTCTCTGCTAACAGGGTGCCTAGACTCATAGCTGCTAATGAGGATTCTATATAGAATGTCCGAACCAATGATAGCTGTAGACAATCCACCTGTCTCCTTTCAAATACAAAGTAGGCTGTATGGCAGAGAGAAACCACTTTGGATCTCTTCATTAAATAATTCAAATATTGATCTGTAGAATCTATATATTTGAAATATCCAGTTTTTATACATTTTTTTTTTTATGGGAAACCTCACATACGTGTACATGCAATGTCATTTATATTCTTCTGATTTATTACAGTATATATTGAAAGTCCACGTTTTTTACAATATTAATATTACACTTATAATATTGAAAGGTCAACTTTAACTGATAGCTTCATTTGTGATTCTCAACCCCAAATTAGAACATTTGAAATCCTGTATTGATGTCTGAATACTGTAGAGGCAATTTAAAACATTTATTTCAAAGATGTGTGTCTGGCTTCATGCTTCATTAGAAGGATACCAGCAGGTTTCTCATGAAGTCATTTACCTAATCTGTTTGCAGAAATCCTCCGTTGACTAAATAGAACATTTACACGAGATACCTTACAACTTAAAAGTACAAGCTGTCCATGGTATACATCTTAATGACACTTCATATTTTTTTTTACGATTGCCCTTGCACTAATATGAAAAGCAATGGTTTAATGAAAAGATTTAACATTTGTAACTTTCAGGGTATAACATGGCTTTGATAATAAAAGGCCACCATAATTTTAGTTCAAAGGAACAACAGTGAAATTCTGTCTTGACCAAAGCTTTTTGATATAAATAGGAATGCATGGGATTCACGTAAACCAAGAAGCCAAATAAAAATTTGTCAGCGGAAACAACACATTTAGAAAGATAGTTACATTACAAGAGCAGTGACTGCAGCAACATCCCCAGATAAACACTCTCACCCATCCTTTGCGTAAAGTGTGGAGTAAATTAAACTGGGAGGGCTTTATATTGGACCTTGTAGGGAACTGCAGTCTCCAATCCTGAAGACATCAAAAACAGTATTTTAAATTTGCACAGAGCTTCAATTCTTCATTATTTTCCAGGAGGTGTACAAACGTAAATAAGACATTGTATTTTAAATATGTATTAGTAATTGTACCAGTGACAGTACATCAATACCAACAAGATCACTGTATTACAGAACTTAACCCTAAGGACCACTTAATGGCACATGATAAAGCTGGAAACGAATTAATTAAATGTGACTTAGATGGTAAGCTCTACAGGACAGCGCCCTCCATCCTCTTGTATCAATCACGACCTGGGACTTAAAGTGAAGTATTCTTTTGATATTATACTTGCAATGTGTAATGCACTTTTCCCATGTCTGTATTATATTTGTATTGCTGAATTGTACAGCGCTGCATACATTTGTGGCTCTTTATGAATAAAATTAAACATACTGTACATGCATACATGTTTTACAGGTTTGGTCCTTTATTTAAAGGACCCTTACAACAATAAATATAAGGGTTGGGGTGCATTGCAGACCCCACTCAAACAATTAAAATTAGTTTATGTTTTATGGCTCTCAAAACAAGAAAATAAGGGGGTAGATCTGGGCTGTCCCTTTATATATTTGTAATGTTGTTAGTATGGTTTTTGCGCTATGGAGAAGCCAGTGACTGCTCTCTTCTTTCCTGGTTAAGCGTTGAGGGAAAATAGAAGGAGTGTGAGTCCAATCACCCTTCCAAACTCTTGTATTTCATTCATTAGCCCACACCAATCTCTCCATGGATGGGGGTCAAAAAACCCTAATACATTATTTTCCCCTCATTTCCAACAAACGGGGGAAAGTGGTGTAAGGGTTATTAAATCTGGGGATTCTTGTTGAAAGGAAAATAAATACTTTCCTTTTAACTGGGTTGTTGTCCTTTATATTTCTTATATATGTTATTTTACATAATAATGTGGGAAAACTGTGGCAGAAACCCTGAAATATACATAACGTTTCCCCTTCATTTGTCCAACTGTTGTATATTCAACTGATTTAATTTAATCCACCATTGGTCAATATACACATTTTATTGATTATATATGTAAAGCATCTAAAATTCATGGATTATTTTTCTTTAAATTCATTTGCTGCAGCATCAATTAGCCATCATTTTAGGTACATGGTAGTTGTCTGTTAGAAAATCTAATGTGGTCTGCGGCTTTTATCGGAATAGATGAATAATAGGCAATGCAACATGCAGGTTTCAGGTTTAGATCTAGTTTAACAAGGTCAAACAATCTTAACATTCAACAAGAAAGATTTTTGTTTAGAAAATATGGGGAATAAGTTGACAGGGGGCCTCTGACAAGATTAGTTTTTGGGCCACTTTTCCAGTATGTAGCAGATAAGTGATGTCAGCTATCAATTTCCACGTGCAGCAGGCTAAATACAGATCAGGACCAGAAAATGGAATGCTTCTTTAAATACGAGTGACAAACAAGATTAAAAAATGTTTTATTCTTGTGCCACATATTTTAACAAACTTATTTTTATTACTTCTTTTAGATGTACAGTGGGGAAAAAAGTATTTAGTCAGTTACCAATAGTGCAAGTTCCACCACTTAA
>WMED01001924.1:0-15649 GCA_019650415.1 Pipa parva
ACCCATGGGGTCTGAATAAAGCAACTTTGTTACACACTTGGAGTGCCGGATTCTGCTTAGAACGTTGTTTAAGGGAAGGAGGGCACTCCAACGCATTTCGCAGCAATATGCCTAATCATAGACAGGAAATCATCCAAAACCAATTCATTTTAAACAGGAAGAAGCATCCTTTAAAAGGATTTGATTTTGGATGATTGTGTATGATGGTAAACCTGATGCTTTTTAACTACTTTTGGTTGAATTCTGACTACAAAATGAAAATCATTTTGGAGTAAAAGCCGATGCCACTTTGCCGTTTGCTTTAGAAGGCGTACACATTTTTTCTGTACTTGTTGAAGGACTGGTAACATCATGTGACCAGTGAAGTGAACCATTCTCATTTACTTTAGGGTATTTGAAGTTCTAGTCCGAATTCTTGTTGCCATTCATTTGCTAATTGCAAACAGCAATTGGTGCCTTCAAAACTGTGTCTGAACCATTGCCTTTAGGTGAACTCTAGATAATGCATATTCATTAGCTGAGTTAAGCAGTTATATATAGAAAAAATATACTGTATAATTACTGGGAATTACACATTTTTGTAGGGGTAAGATCCGCTAATTAAATATTGTTCATTTAAGGCTGGGACCACACTAGCTGTTTTTTAGGTGAGCCGTTTTTAATTAAGGCTTATTATTGTCTATTAAGAAAAAAAAATTATCCCATGTGAATTATCCCACAGGAAACAATGGATACTATTTTTCCAACCAGTGTGGCCCTGGCCTTAACTAATTACTGTTTTTACACGTGTATCCATTTTAGCCTCTCCCAGTTTGACTGCAAATTTTTTTTTTTTTGTTAAAGTTTCCTGCCATTTGATTAATAATAGTAATAATAATAAAAGTGTACAAAATGTAGAAATGCTCATTGGCAACAGAGGATTGTTGCATCTACCTTGTCCAGTGTGCATTTAGTGAAACCCTATACCAACATTAATGCAATGTGCAAAATAGCAAATTAATCAGTACAATTTTTCAAATGTAAAAACTGTAAACTATTTTGGTTAACTTACTGTATATGTAATATAATAATTTTTCTGTAAGAAAAATAGGTATCTACCCAATTTTAGCACAGTTGGGTTGCGTTTTTGTAGCAGTTACCATAGCCAACTTTTTCTTTACGTTTTATATGTTGTTTGAGACATAGTGTCATCATACCATGGGCATCCAAAAAAAAAATTTTAAGGGCGGGGGGTTCCATTACATCATTATGTCATCGCCGCTTCATGTGATGATACAGCAGGATAATGGGAGCTGCCATATTGAAGATGGCAATGACCATCAATTAGACAGAGAGGCACATCGGGAGATTAGGACTGCGATTATGGACTGGGGTGGCTCCAACATCAAACAAATCGTGTGCACTGCTTTTTTAACAGAAGAAGCGGAGATATTAATATTTAATGATGCGTCTAAAGTCTCTCTCAGATTTTAGAAGGAAAAAAGTAACTTACAAGGGTACAAGGTGTTAAATAACGTACCTTTTTTCTCTGAAAAATAGTCTAAATGTAAAGTGTATACCATAAAATACAATGCCCAAATAATGTTAATATGTTTATATATAAAAAAGTTTAAACACTGGGAAGGTTTGTGTGGGAAAAACTTCCATTTAAATAGATTGCGAGTTGTTGAATGAATGCTATTTCCAGATCATGCACTTTGCTTTAGCTATCTGCTTTATATGAAGACAGAGATGTTAGGAAACAGGTGGAGCACTAATTCAGGAGACCTTAGAGAATGACAGACTCTCCATTATATCCCATATTCAAGGAAAATTAACTTTAGAATTAATGGATGTATTATTCAAAAATGAGTTTTAATCCAGTGGAAAAGCATAAAGAATAAAAGTATAAAAATTATGAAAAGCTGTGTGAGTACATCTTATGCTATATGTCTGGTGACCCCCCCATACACACTGTGGTGTGGTGTTGGATCTACAGTTGTGAATCATATTTTTGGAGATTTTTCATATTCTAGCACTGGTTGTGTTGGTGTTTTTAGGCATCTACTTAACTATCAATTTTTTTCTTATATTGTTGATAAGGCACTATCACTGCCGTTTTTCTGCGCATTTTCTTTTAGAGCATTTTTCACATAACCTCCCCAAATGTTTTATATATTAGCTAGAAAGAAAGGTAATTCAAGTAGGTTTTATATGGAAACTTGTGGAGGACCATTATGCATTGTACGGTTTCCCAGAAGATTTCTGGGGGAAAAGTATGTTTTATGTCTACATTGGCAGTGTAAAAGTCTTATGCATGTGATGTTCTGTCCAGGGCTGTGGAGTCGGAAAGCCAAAGCCCTGACTCCCACTCCTCAATTTCCCCCGACTCCGACTCCTCAATTTCCCCCGACTCCGACTCCTCAATTTCCCCTAACTCCCACTCCTCAATTTCTCCTAACTCCCACTCCTCAATTTCCCCTGACTCCCACTCCTCAATTTCCCCTGACTCCCACTCCTCAATTTCCCCTGACTCCCACTCCTCAATTTCCCCTGACTCCCACTCCTCAATTTCCCCTGACTCCCACTCCTCAATTTCCCCTGACTCCCACTCCTCAATTTCCCCTGACTCCGACTCCTGACTCCAACTCCCTCATACATGCCGCATGTTTAAGAGATACTTAATTTAAGCTTTTTATCATCCATATGATACAATAATCAGGCTATTTAGGTAGAACATAAAATATATTTATTAGATACAAATTTGCTAATATGCAAAACGCTGCAGTAAGTGGGGAAAAAAAACAGTTTTCAACAAAACCGTTGAAAGTTAATTTTTGTAGTGAGCAAACTTCTTTAGTCCTGTTTTCTCTAGCAGATCTATGATGAGTGCAGCCATTTTCCAGTGCCTTTTCCTCTGATCTGTAGCAAGGAGCTTCACTACTGAGCATGTACATAAAGTGCAGCACACATTCATTTCAATTAAGCCTAGATCCTTATATAAGGAATAGAATAGACCTTTACAGGACATTTCATTATTTTCCCAAATTCTTATGAAAATATATTCAGCATATACTGCAATGAACTAACTCTACCAATTTATTCTATATTTTGGGAGTCTGAGTTGGCCCATTTTATAGTGACTCCAACTCCACCAAAATGTGCACCGACTCCGACTCCACTGCCCTGGTTCTGTCATTGCTATGATATCATTATTTCATGTGTACAAAATATAGAATTGTTCATTATGAGGGCTCTTTACAGTAGGCAGTTGTTGCCCAAGATATTGCCATTGCATTTTGTCTTCTAATCCTTCTTTCCTTTCAGAACACTTTTGAACTATAAATATTATGGCATTCAGATATGTATTTTTTAGTTTGCAATGGAATTAAGTTTCAGTTTAAAAATAAGAGTTTAATTGTCCTAATTAACAACCGTTACAGCAATATAGTGTAAGTTTGTGTTTTTAAATTCTCCTTTGAATCATCACTAATCCTACACACAGCATTGTAATTTGTGTCGCTCATTAAAAATAATTATATTTGCAGCAGTTCATTGTCCTTCACTTTGGTTCTGAGCTCACATGTAGGAAGCTGCAGGTGTTTAAATGTGAACATTTCCCAATTATCCACTTTAATCAAAGAGAATAAGTCTTTGTACTATTTTTTTTGTCTATGTGCTGTACCAAAGCGAGTATCAAGAAAATAAAGAAAGCTTGATATAGGTCTCGGTTGTTCTGATAGAAGACTGATCTCAACCAAGACCTTCATGTTTCCACCACAGATAATATTTTCAGGAAGTTTTATGCCTGTCGTGTTGTACTTTGCCTACTTAGAACTTCGGTGCTACATTAAAAATAATTGAGTACACAATTGTTTTGGTGATGAGTCAGAAGACAGATTTCAGATAACTTTTAAGGAGACAAGGTTCAACTTCAACAGGTTGAAGTTTCCCTGCATGCAGTCTGCAGCTTCCTCAGCTTTCTCCTGAGGAAGCTGCAGACTGCATGCAGGGAAACGCGTTGAGATTTTACTACTATTTTAATCAAAATGCTTTTTTACTCCGTATGTTTGTGAGTATGATTTTATCTTCTGTTGCTTGATTAAACGATTTCTTAACATATTGCGCTATGATGGGATTATTTCATCTTTCCATATGATATAAGATCTGTGTTTGCAAGTTGGATATTTTGGAGTTTTTGCCGTTGGAACCGTCCTTTTGGAGTGTTGCCCTCAAGTTTTGATCGATTTGGAGATTGTTAAACGCTTGAGTATTGCCTTTATTTGGTGAGAGTTCCCACTATTGGGGTTTCGTGGCATGTTTTGTACACTGAATGGTGGAATTATTCTGATTTCAACATTGAGAAGTTTTTGAATCACATGATTTATTGATTTTTATTCAAAGATTGCTTTATATTGGTGGTAGTTTACCCTGTTCTATTACACCATCTTCAATTGTTAACGCACTTAGTGCAATTTTTTTCTGCGCTTTGTTTTACAGATTTCTATTTCACTTTAAATAAACCATACTTAAAGGATATTTTCTAATTTAGGATTTTCATTGTGATCCTCCATTGCGAGTGCATTGGTCCTTTACTGCATTCTATTCTGATATATTTTTTTAAGATTGTTATTGGATATAAATGTAGACACATGTGCCCTTCTGTATTCTAGCATGAGTGTATTTAATGGAATTGGGCATTTGGTGCTGAATAACTTGATGTTTAATTCCATGAGGATTGAGGAGGATTCCTTAAGTTTGTTTTTTTTTTACTTAGCCTTGTTTTTCACATCATTATAGTTTTTCTTCTGGTAACGGGCATGTTTCACACTGAGATTAGGCTTTCAGTGTATTTTTATCTCCCAAATGTAATCCTCCTTTGCTCAAAAGATCAAAGGGATTTCTCATGACTTAATTCGAATATCTGCTTGTTTGTGTACAGCCTTTTCGTAAGAGAGACGCATTCATTACTTTGATGTGTTTTCTGGAGACATACTTTGTAAAGTACTAATCCAGGTCCATAGGTGTATATGTGTGTATATGTATATATATATATATCTTGTTATCATTCTTTCATCATGTGAAGAAGTAAAATAACAATTTTCCAAGGTTGGGTCTGCTTAAGCATTTCCCTTATATATGATTATGGGGTGGATCAGGCACTGTTTCTAGTACTTGCATAACACAGTTCAGCAGTGGATTACTCATAGGTAAATAAATGCGATGCCCAAGGGCTTATTATGTTTTGCTTAGATGCGTCCTTCAAATGCAGTCTTGGCAGTTTCTATATCCTCTGTTTTACAGTTTTCCAAATCAACTGTTCAACGCAAAAAAATACAAATGCCTGTTCCAAAAGCAAATACCGTGTTTAGGACAATGTGTTTGAATTGACTGGTTCTGGGATCTGCGATCTGTTAGTAAACTGGCATTTGCCCCTATTCAAAAGGGATTATACAAAGTTCTATGATTGTAAAAGTCTGAAGTGGCTGTAAATGGACCAAAGCAGTAATATTAGCTTATTAAATGTACAGATTCTTTTTTCCCATTATTTTTAGGTATTAAATAGCATAACGGTGTGTCTGTGTGCTTTCCCCATGAAATGCTATTGTAATTAGTTTAATGAATGACTTGCAATGTACCTTGTAGAAGCGACATTAACATATACTCATAATGCCAATATAACATAGGATATATGTGTAATATATACAGGTAACTGGGTGTCATTGGTTTCTGCTCAAAAACACACAGTTTGTTTAATAACAAAAAAGAGATACAAGCTAGAGATATGAGCTGTGTAATTCAGAGCATCATCAGAATATCCTAGCTTTAGAATCAGAGCAGCAATCATACACATACATTATGTTTAGTTATCCATGGGTGGGCGAACTGATCCCCAGTGGATTTTCTTAGGAGAGTTCTTGACAGAGCAACCAATAACCTGAGGAACCTCATGAAGCAGATCCTGCTTCCAGTCTAGGAGAGATCTGTTCCCTTGTGCCTATGCCAACCACTTTGTTAGGATTCTGGCATTGAAAGGGGTTAAGTTATATGTTCCCTCTGACCAATCAGATGGCGCCACAGGGTTTTTAACTGGTCCACTCCCCCAAACCCGTGCCACAGTATTTTGGTTAGGTACTAACAAGGTGCTTCTGGTTAATTTGTTAATATTCAGTGTGTGTTTAAGCCTTTGTATTCTGGTTAGGTTAATTTCTAGTCTGGGTGTCGGCTAGTTCGTTTAGTTATACTTCCTGGCGTTTTGTCTGGTGCCTTCCCCCCTGCTCAGTGGGTTAGAATTGAGTTTGTTTGTTCGGTGCTTCCCACTAACTGTTTTAGCCTCCCCTTCGGCGTCCTGCTTCGCCATACAAGGTTTCTCTGCGGGTGAGTCCCAACTGTTTGTTATTCCCTTTCTTTGTTGTGCTTGATGTTAAAGAAGAATTTGCTAAGACATGTTAAAGGGGAGTTTGCTAAGTTCTGTTAAAGAGGAATTTGCTAAGTTATGTTAAAGGGGTATTTGCTAAGTTCTGTTAAAGGGGAATTTGCTTGGCCTTGTTAATCCTTTATTTGCAGTGTTTCGTTGGTAAGGTTAATTGGGTGGGAATCAGGTGAAGAAGCTAATTAAGTCCTTCACATCCCGCTTAGGGGATAGTGAAGTACCCCTGAATTCTCCTGTCCCAATGGAACCCTTTCCAAGCAGAACTCAGTCCCATTTATTTTAGTTTAACCCCAGCCCCTTTTAATAGTTATTTTCTGGTTAAAGACCTAACTTGATTTAGTCAGTATCCAGCCACTGGGGTCCAAACCTCTAATCTCTTATTGTTAGTCTGACACACTTTGAATCCTTATGCTGGCTATCCATTTGTCAAGCCTGGGACACACATGAAACCTAGGTCCACTACACCTTCTGGTAGGGTATATTTCTACCCAGTACTTAAACTGAGCCTATGTCTCTTACTAATAAAATGATATATGAAATTAACTGTCCTACCATAGGCCATAGTGAAGATTAAGCAGGTTGCAGGTGCTTCTATACAGTACTCCTGGTGGAGGTCCTGGAAAATATCTCAGAACCACCCACTATACTAAGATTGCAATTAGGTTAGATAAATATTTTTTATCACAAAAAATAAGAGCTGTCAATGTTAACACCTGTGTACATCTTATATATAGTATGGACCTTAATCCTTGATGATAATGGTGGTTATAATGTCCCTTTATAAATACTTCTGCCCCAGATACCCATGAAACAATGTCATGTGAGTTATTCTTAACTTTTTTGTTCAAGGTATTTTGTCTACCCTTGAAGTGTGAAAGTCCCATGGATGAGATGTTCTGTCATTGTTATGCTATGATTATTGCATGTGTACAAAATTTAGAATCATTCAAAATGGAGTTCCTTACAGTATGCAGAAAATGTAGCCCTCCCATTTTGTCTTCTAATCATCTTTACTTACAGAACATTTTTGAAACCTAAATTTATGTATGTATGAATGTATAATTTTATTTATAAAGCGCCACAAATTTACACAGTGCTGTACAATTCAGCGATACAAGTACAATACAGAAAAGGGAAAAGTGCATTAAGCAATACAAATAAAATATCACAAGGATACATCAAATTAAGTGCTATGTTGAGGTTGACACAAGAAGTTGGAGGTCCCTGCCCCAAGGAGCTTACAATCTAAGTGTTCTAAATCTAAATTTATATAAATATTGTTATATTTGTACCGTATTGGTCTTTCCAAGTTTAATAACTTTCGTTAGAGTTTGAATTCCCTTAATTAGCAACACAGTGACAACAATATAGTGTAAGTTTGTGCTTTTAAATTATCTAAACCTTCACTAATCCCACATCAGGTATAGGTAGAATTTATTCTTATATCAGTAATGATTTATCATGAAACCAATAACCATTCAGTGGTCAACTAGAATAATGAAAGGAAACCTCCAGTTGGTTGCTTAGAGTTACTAGACTTTTGTATATGGTTACCTTTGTTTTGCCATTAATAAAATCTTTAAGGTACCATGAATATGTAGTAAAGAGGGACCAGGGTATTTTCATACCTATAAAGAATCAGCATGTAGCAATGCACCTTAGAATTTGAAACTATATATTATAATAATTAAAAAAGACAAAATGGTTAATAGTTAAGACTATTGTGCTGATAAGCTCACCTGATTAAAAAAATAGTTTAGTTGTAACAACAAAAATTTTTAGAAATCTATGGGGTAATATTTTAAATGCTAAATTTAGCATGGATCGCCATCATAGAGACTTCTTCCTGGATTTTTTTTAAAAGAATTTTTGTGAATGTAAAGGCATGGACAAAAATGTCAAGTATTTCACTGCAATTTGATTAGCTTTGGAATTTTCATTAAAAGTGTTAAAAAAAAATTTTTATTGTGGTCTTTCATCTCACAGTAGTAGCTATCCATGGGACAGCTGTACGATAGTGCCACATACGTTAAATGCTCCTCTGTGACCTCTCGTCTTACAAGAAAGCAATAACGCACGTGATATTTACTGACCTTGATTTGCTTAACAGCTATTTGGAAAATACAGTCATTACCAAAAGCTACGTAGTTACTTAAAAGAACAGCAACATCAAAACTGAAAATGCCTGAAATGCATTTATAGTTCCTGTTTATAATTGTCTGTGCTTTCAAAAATTCTTAATGGTTTCTAAGAATCTATTTAGCTTTAAAAATTAGACTCTTAAGCACAATTTCTGAATATGTATTCTCTAAAACGCCACAGAAAGCAGTGGAGCTGGATGAGGTCAGTTTGACAACATGGCTGCTATCACTAAAGATAAAAAAAACAGACTGAAAGCAATACAAGTCATGATTTCAATGTTAAAGATAACATTTATAGAACTGCTGCTCTATTTAAATAACTGGCAATCTAATCTTTGGGAATTTTTATTTTTTGGGGGGTTTTACTGGTCCTTTAAGAATTGGTTTTAGAAAAAAAGCCATCGTCGGCATGTGTCCCGTGTTCACAAGTTAGTACGGATAGACTTGTGGCTGTTCTACCTTGTAGCTAGTTATTACGGGTAATTAGTCAGATGATACATGGTCCTACCAGATTACCATGTTTTTGTCATAGAAAACCACTTCAATCACCCATTCCAGATATGTCCTGACCTACACCTCCCTCCATGCTTTGTAATAATACACTGAACTGCTAACAGTCGCACCCAGAATGCATCTGCCAAAGGCTGGGAGAGGGACTTATGACATTTTGACTTCTGTGCAACTTAGAAGCTGCTACAAAAAGGTTGCATTTTGGTGTTCCCTTTTTGTGAGGGTTCAGTATATTCCTAATAGAATTATTCCCCTTCAGAATTATTTTCATTATTCTCTTTGTTTCATATTTGAAAATAGCCAATATTTCCAGTAACACTTCATACACACTACATTTAGTAATGGGAAAAAAAACAAATATTTGCTAGCTCACCCTACTAGTTGCTTGGAAATATGTCTTAAAAATTATACACCATCGTTTTTTATAGGGAGTCGTAATATGTTGTCCCTTGCAACTCTGGAAGTCAGATATTATTGCAGATAGACCCATTTGATTATTGCAGACATTGAGGCTGGGTTGAACTATCTGACTCAGTCCAGTTGTAAGTGGTTGACATTCTGTACTGTGCCTAAGAGCTATATATTGTAGAGAGATGTAACACAATAATGACATTCTGCTCACTGTTACTTTTTTCTTGTCTTTCCAGTTGGTGAATTTGTAAGTGATGCTCTGCTTGTTCCTGATAAGTGCAAATTCCTTCACCAGGAGAGGATGGACATTTGTGAAACCCACCTGCACTGGCATACTGTTGCAAAAGAGGTATCATAACTTTTCCTAGTACCTTCATACTCTTTGGTTCTACCAGATACAGTATTACTGTGCATTAATATGCAAAAGAGGTAACACCACCTTCCCTAATACCTCCAAACTCTTTGGTTCCACCACATACCTTGCATACTTGTGCATTACTGTTCAGGGTACCCCATCAGACACCCCCTTGATACTGTGTACCTTCCTCATGGTGCCTCCACTCTATTCAGTCACCCCAAAACTTATCCCAAGCTATGTAGTGGCCCCAACACACCTTGTTCCATATATTTTGCTGGCTACCATTATGTACCAGCTCTTTCCCATACAGTTTCTCTCCCATCCATCCTTTTCCCATACTGTACCACCCTCCATCCTGGCCTTGAACAGTTTGTTGATTGGTTTGAGTAAATCCACAGCACCATACAAAATATAGCTGTCTTGACCATTATTAATTGAACCAAGGGAGGTCAGCTGCCATTGCAGCAGCACTTTTACATACCCACAGATTTTATTTTTTCTATAATAAAAAATTTGAGACATTTTATAAATGAGTAAGCTTCTCTCCTTCAAGCACATTTTAGTAAATTTTTCTTGAACAACATAGTGGTATTTCACATTTCCTTATCTGTTTCGCCTGCAACTAATTACTTTCCAACCCGTCATTTTTATCCAAGCTTCTCTCCCTTCCTGCACCTTAAATATATTCTCACTTGTATTCCATGTGTGATCACCTTTGCCACCTTTGTGCTGGATTCTGAGATTTCCATTAGTGATGTTGTCTATGAGTGATTGCAGTGGAGCCACCTGCACAGCTTGTGCAAGGGTATCAGTAGGATGTTCTGAGAACTTTCTTTTTCTCCCACAGTCCTGTAGTGAGAAGATTATGAGTCTCCATGAGTACGGAATGCTGCTGCCTTGTGGAATTGATAAGTTCCGAGGAGTGGAATTTGTGTGCTGCCCGGCTGCTGATGAAAGTGACAGTTTCGACTCCGCTGATGCGGAAGATGATTCTGATGTCTGGTGGGGAGGAGCAGACGCAGATTATGTTGATAGAAGGTTAGTCTTTCACCCTACAACCAATACCTTTTTCATATTTAAAGTGCACCTGTCACCTCAAAACTCGAATACTAATTTAGGTTCTACTAATAAAATAAATGTTTTTGTAAAAATATATGTATTTTAAAAAATGTACCTTTATACAGCGCTTCTCTCTGTCATCTTCCCTGTCAGCCTGCCTTTTCTTTCCCAATTAGCGCTGGGCAGGGCTAAATGATGATTGACAATTATAGCTCTTCTAATCAATTCCCTGCTAGATCATGATTTAAGGGATCTGACTGGATCATCATTTAGCCCCGCCCAAACCCAACTCAAGAAAGAAAAGTCAGGCTGACAGAGAAGATGACAAAGAGAAATGTATAAAATTACATTTTTTTAAATACAAATATACTGTATTTACAAAAACGTTTATTCATTAGTAGAACCTAAATTAATATTAGTTTTGAGGTGACTGGGTACACTTTGAAACTGCAGCAATGCCAACAAAACAGTTCTGGTGTGAATGACAACTTGTAACTTCTCTGCTGGTCCCAAGATATGCCTCAGTCCAACCCTGCTTGTGGGCTGAAGCCCACCCACTGATTAGGCAAGGAGTGAGATTATAGGGATAGAGAAGTCCCCACCTCTATTGTACAGATCACATTACAACAACACACTGCCTTCGCTCAACAACAAAATTAACACAAATAGCCCATTTGTATGTAGGAATGTAAAGAATGTTCTACAACCATTTATAACACATCTAGCTGTGATTTATACCCATAGAAGTCAGAAGGCAACCACACACAACTGTGTATTGTTGCCACACTTTATCCCATGATAAAAAGTCTATTTTTGCTTGATGAACCATACCGTTACAGTTCACACCACAGTTGTAAGCGGTCACTCTTTGCCTTTTGTGGGAATACATCTTGTTGCATTTGTTACCGTTTGGACACAGTTTCACCTGCATACATTAAAACCATGAAAAAATGTCAGTTGTGGCCTCCACCTAAGGATGTCTGGGTAAGATTCTGATGAGTTTTTTAGGAATGTATAACAGCTTCCTCTTCTACAGAGCGAAGCGTGCTATGGAATCTAAATCACATGGTTATTTACACAGTGAGTCACAATCACATTACAAGCAGAATATCTGTATACATATGTAAAATGTGCTTTATTTAAATGTCCCAGTTTGGGGGAAAATTTCTAAATATTGGGACTTTTTTTTTCTAACGGACAAATGGAGGATAAGTATGTTGTTGATATTTATATCATCAATGACTCTGCATTCGTAGGCTCATTTGCATTACAAACAGAAGTCCTTTCTTAGTTAACTTACTGAGATGTTATTTTTGGAGCTAATTAGCGGTGGATGGGAACATTCTATATAAAAACATATATTCTGTAAGACTTTTAGAATAGACAGCCAGTTAATCACTAGCTGCGATAATCACTTTGTCCGCCTGAAAATAGATTCCACTGTACATTTTTTTTTGAAAGAAAGTTATTTCAGAGAGGCATTGTTCTTTAATTGAATATTAGTAATTCTCACAATGATGCTTCTACACAACTATGCAAACTCATTTATGGTGCCTATATTACTATTGAACTCTTTTTAATAGAAACCATTTCAATATCATGTGCACAGAGGCTGTCTGGTTTGTGCACGCCTTTGGTAGCTGGAGGCCGCAACATCATCAAGTTGCACGCAGCATAATGATGATTGGCAGTGATGTCATCAAGTGGCGATATGCGGTTGTGACTTAAACAGGGATATCATTGTGCCGCATGCTACATAGTGACCCTTCTGTTTCACAGATGATTATCATTAGACTTCTCAGTGCAGCTGATTGGACAATCTGGATGTAAAATCCAATCAGATGTGAGCAAACGGATCCAGAGTGAAAAGGGCTGGGCTAACTGGTATAAAATGGAGTTTTTCTAGGAGAGATTTAATTAGGAATATATAACTATATTATAAATATAAATGATTTTGCATTCTAAGGAAGAGCTTCCAACTATTAAGGTTAACTTAATTGCCGGTATGCATATAATGTTTACCTTTAATTGAAATGAAGGTGTCCCTTTAAGAACCCCTTGCACAGACTTTGTATTTGCACATTCATGTTGATGTTTTTGAAATAGAGTGGAAATGATGTGAGATCTGTTGTTTTCTCTCATGACAATGTTGTGTGCACCTGTTGTTAACACATTTGAGAGATTATGAAAACCTTTGATGTGTAAAAAGGCACTAGTTCATGTGTGTAGTAAATGGAATCCTAAAACATGCCGTATACAACTATAATATAATAAAGGACTTGTACACATAAATTCCATTTACTGCAGAGAGTATATTTTCAGGCAGTGGCATCCATAATGATAATATTTATCAGTGAACATTGTATTTTGCAGATTATTGTTACATAATAATATTTATTCTCTCAGAAACCTTATTTTGTTGGTTACCAGAGCAATGAAGTTCTAAATATATGTCTAATGATAAATAATAATATTCATTCTCCGGAATGCAAATGTTTATTAGATTCATGCTATACTGATTCAAACTAAAAGGCTCACCAGAGTGCAATGATGAAAACAAATGGTTTCAGAGAGAGGCTGTGGGAACGCTTGTTATTAACCAGCGTCATTAATATTGCAGCATAGAGCGGGGAAACAAAGAAATCTTTGTTTGAAATACTTGATACTTAACAAGTTCTATTTAAGTCAAACTTTATCTCTGCATGTTATATATTATTTATGGATGCATGGGAGTAAATTCTTTAGCAGAGAGTGTCTGTTTAGCACAAAATAAAGTATCGTTTGTGGCCTGCAATCAAAGATGGCCACATCATTGTGTGAACAGTAGAATGGTTTCATTATCAAGCAGTATATTCAGTCTAAAATATCAGCTCTTGGTTTATTTAGTCATCATTTTGTCAGTTTAATGTCCAGTTCGTATTACTATTATGTCGGTCCATTTTACATGCTTTTGGCTTAGCAATTAACTAATGGCGCATCTATAGAAACAATAAGCTTTTCGTTGTTTTACTAACAATTCCTATAACACAATGCGAGCATCGGAAACCTCACAAAGACAAATCAAGAGAGAATGTTGATAGCCAGCTAATGGAGGAGAGCAGGAGGGAAAAAAATGAAAGTGATGAAACAGCTTATTGCTTTGAAAGGTAATTGCCAGAATGCTGTGTCTGCAGCTCCGCACACCATTAGCGTATAAAACTGTAGATGTTTGTGATGAGTGCGCTCTGTGCTGAAACAAAGGGTCTAATCTTAGGAATAATGGCTGGGAATTCATATCATCTGCATGGAATTTGACAATGCGGGCTTTCAGGTTTTTATTGGACGGTTGCTTTTCTAAAGCAAGCCTGCCTTGATAGTGGTTCAACTACAATTTACATACAGGCCCATGTTTTACCCATAATGCATTTTAATCTTTCTACATCCGCAAAGAGCATTGTACCGCTATTCTTGTGATTGAATATATGCAGGTTTTTTTTTTTCTTTTTAGAAAATGATTTTATTTTCTGCCCATGAAGCACTGTGCTCGTTAGTTCACTGCTGGAAACAGTTTGTTTATGGAGCACAAAACATACTCTGTACAAGCATTAAAAATATAATTAACTTATGATATAACTTGTTCAGAATTCAAGTGAATCCTTCAGTGCTTTTTCTAAATGGCAAACATAAGTGTTTTTTTTTTTTTTTTTTGTTTTTGGTAATATCACTTTAAAAGTATAGAAACGCCAAACAATGAAAATGTCTGAAATGCTTTTATAGTTACTATGTGATCAATCTGTGCTTGGGTAAATTCTAAATTGTGTCTAAAAAAGTGTTACGTTAAGCTATTTTAGCTTTAACAATTGAGCTTTTAGGCTTACTTTCTGAATATCTAAAGCACCATAGATGATGTCTGTTTAACAGCATGGCTGTTATCAGCAAAGATTACAACAGATAGAAGAAGGCTATAAAATTCATTCATTTAACTTCAAAGATAACATTTTTTTTTTACAAGTGCTGTACAGAATAATTGCCATGCATATGATAATTCCCAAGTGGGCATTCTTCTATTCTGGAATGTTGCTGGTTCTTTAAGATTAGACTACTAAGGTAGTAGTGAGAGAGGAAGGGATTTTGTTATAAAGTGGATGTAAATTTAAAATAATTGAAAATGCTGCGGATAACCTGCTTCCAGACTTTGGAGGGATATTGTGGAGGTGACAATATAACATGCTATATCTATCTATATATATATATATATATATATATATATATATATATATATATATATCATCCTAGTTATCTAATGGTTTATACTGACAATACAGGTATACATATCTTTTGTAAGGATTCCATTTTACCCCAGCAAGTCCAGCCATTTAACTCTGCGGAGTCAGTCTGGTTTGGTTTGATTGGGCTTTGCATTGTGTCAATCATCTCCAAGAGTATTAAAAATAAAATAGGCGGGACTGTACACACTTTCTGATATAAATAGTTCCCTTTTCAATAAGGCAGTGCTCCCTAAATGCCAGGGTGCAGTCCGTGGGCCCCTAAATTCCAGGCCACATGGTAGTGGTATGCACGCTGGAAGTGCATGTTTGGGGCGGTTGCTGATCCAGAAAAGGTTGGAGACCACTGCTATAGGGAAATTCTTTTTATTTGTAAGAAACATAAACATATCTCGGTGCCTATAAATAGTGGCATGCAGGCAGGTTTATAGGTAGTGAAATGCACACTGGTATTCCTTTCCAGCAGCTTGTCATGTGCCGATCTTTTCAGAAA